>JABFPN010003341.1:0-18467 GCA_022817305.1 Leptoteleia sp. ZL-2020
AATTAATAATAAAAAATTCGTAATATATGAAATAATATTAGTATTTATTTAAAAGAAAGATAATATATCACAACTTTACGAAAACACTTAGTAAAATATACTCATATATTTCTCTCAGTGTACCATAGTCTCGTATACATTGAGGAGTCCAGTTTTATAAATTCTATTTCATTATTTTAAACATTATACACTGTGAAAATAGAATTATAACAAATACTAGACTTTCTAGTAAATGCCGGATTTATGTGTTTAATTATAGAAAATACTAGTCGAATTTCGTAACTATATTGGAAATCTTTATTATTATTATTATTATTCAACTTCCCACATAGAAAAAGACATCGTTTGCCATCGATCGGCTATCGATCGGCATGAAACACCAAATGTGCATGGGCCGTCACCGGCTATCCATCGGGCCATTGATGTGCCTCAACATCTAAAGATGATCGGCCGATGATCGGCACGTCAACGGGCCGATGGATAGCTTATGATGGCCCATGTACATTTGATGTTTCATGTCGATCAACGGGCACCAAGCTTGTGCCATGCTTGGCCCGATCGTTTTTTTCTACATGGGTTCTAGCATTTTATACTGGTTTTAAGTATATTTTACTGAACTTGTATGATAATTCCTTTCATTAAACAAGTATATCTGGCGTTTACTATAAAGTCTAATATTTTTCATAATACTTTTTTCACATTGTAATATTTTCACGTAAGGATACTTTTGGCTTAAAACAAGCACGTCCCATATCCTTATTTATATAACTAACTTTTCATGACTAATCATCATCATATTATTATACTTTTTATATAACACAAACAGAATGCATTTATATTTTTGTTTAATTATATAAATATTCCAATACCGAAATAATTATGCCACTCGACTTATAATTCATCGCGGACAGGACTTTTGTATTATAATTTTCCAAATTTTTCATAGTACAAAAATTTTCCGCTGAAAAGAATTGCATTATATTATTTGAAAAAAGCTCAAGCGCGGAACGAGGAATGCTTCGAGTGGAGTGCATTTCATGAAGAAAAATGAGGAGGAAAGGCAGAATAAATTAATGTTAATAAGATGTCCGTTAAACGAATGCCCGAGAATCATTCCTCGTTAGACGAATGCGCATTATCATTCAGCCTATAATTTCATCGGACTGTGATTGCACCGAATTGACAAAACAGCCATTCGATAATGACTGCTTTGTGAAAAATCGTTCGCGCGCTCTCGGCATCTTGTTGCATTTAAATAATGTACTGCATTGCGGTGTAAAAAGGCATCGCAAGGTAGAAAGAGACATCAATCAGTATGACGCGGGAGTAATAAATCTACCTGAATGTGAATTAAATGCCTCTGCGGTGTAAAAAGCGAAAAAAAGGTCTCGCTAATACATCCCGTGGAACTCAAAATTTATTCGAACGCACGCTTTAAATTTTCAGTGTGATCTCACGACAAACTCGAATGAGGAACATAGGCAAGAGCGCGAGTTATGGCACCTTAAGTGTGAAACTGAAGTTGCTATTTCGTGGAACTATATATGTTTCCACAGAACTAACTACAAATTAACAATTTTATTTTACGACCCTGTAACCGAATCTGGTAGAACGATGTAATTAAAATTGTATGAGCATCGCTGTCTCGAAGAAGAATTGAAAAACGGTGTAACGTCGGCAATAAAATGTATTATTGTGGATCTTCCTTTATTCCTTTTAGTTCTTGCGTTTTTCTGTTCTTTTATATATTTTTTTTCACTATTATGTTTTGAGAACAGACTTTAAACATTTTATAAGAGAGTATATAAGTTCCACAGTGGAAAAAATAGTTTGTAAATAATTCTGAAACGATATTCGAGATAACGTAATATGAAAATTATTGTACGTGCAATGGAACTGCAACGTAAATTATAACGTGTGCTTCAACTTGGCTTCATTAATTATACACGATAGTAATAAATAACAGATGCTAACAAGTTTAACCAAATAAAATTACTGGTTTTACAAATTATGCTACGGCGTTATGAACGAATGCAATTTTTAGTTAAAAGGTCAACGTTTATGTTGATTAATCTACTTGGTTTAATTTTAATAGCTGATTAATGTTTGAATTTTAATTTCAGTCGCAATTTAATTGTTTACTAAATAAAAATTAATTTTAGTAATTAATATTTAATTAATTCAGGTGGAAAGATTATGTAATATATAAAATTAAATTTTATATTTAATTGGAATGTGTAAATTATTATAATGTTTAGCTGGTTTATATAAGTACTTAAAAAATACTATTAATACCAAAACATTTATTTAAAATGGTAACATAATTTATAATAAATATTATTTTACTTAGAAAATGTTATGTAAACAGGATTTTTATGGAGATTTATTTATTAAAAATCGCTTAATAATTTCCTTCTCGTATACAATAAACATGTATATATATATATATTATTCTTAAAATAAAACTTGGAAATAGAAACTAAAATTTTTTAATATATAACGGTTTGACGTTAAACGAAATGAACGAAGTCAAATAAGCTTAAGATTTTATTAGAGTAAAGAAATCTTTAATTAAACTTTACAGCAGTTCATCCTCGGAATCAATTTTCTCGAGTCGAAACAGTAAAGTAGTAATATAATAAGTAAAATAAAATTTAATAATAGTCGAATACTTGTTGAGAAATTGTAAATTTTAAAATAATTGCATAACATTTTTCCTTTTGCATTCCAACTGAAAAAAAGATTTAAAAATATGTTATCAACTTGAGTTTTTTTTTAAATTTATTCAGTTAAGCATTCTTTCAGTATTGAATTTTCTATTCATATGAAGTAGTAACATGCTGAATAAAAGTCTATTTTAAGAAGCATATTTTGTTAAAAAAATATATTTTATAGGAACAATACGGAACGTATGTAAAAAATACAAAATTTTATTACAAGCATCATAAAAGTGTCGAGAATCGTTATATTTCAACAGTTATAGATATTCGATTTTTGATAGTAAAAACACTTCATTTTATATTACATATGTAAACCTCTTGGTGCTCTTTAATAATACTAGATTATTGAAGCGTGCCCTCCGGGCGCTTTGCCTTTATACTTATTTCAGAAAATAGGAACTCTATCATAAATGTGACTCTTCATTACGTTTACATATCAGAAATGTCGTCCGACACCTAGAATTAATTAATAAACAGAATTGAACAAAAATTTGACATAATACAACGCAAAAGTGAAATTTAGTAGTATATGCAATAATTAATAACAAATATATTGTTATTATGGAAGCTTGATTGCCTAAAATTTACTATATATTATAATGAAATATATTTTTTAAAAGTATGTTTAAAATCACATGAAATATATATTTCAACTTATTAAATAAATTTTCGAAAAATGAAAATACATATATGAAGTGAATATATAAACTAGACTGAAATTATATATTCTTTCTATTTTACATTTGTTTGAGATGTATTTCTAGTATATTGAAAAATGAAGCATCAATACATTGTAGATGTATTTATGGTAATACACCTGCAACGTATTGGTGTTTCATTTGTTGGTTCAGGTTCACTAGAAAATCAATACATTAGAAATACATCTCAAATAGATATAAAATATGTATAATATATAACTTTTAATAATTTTATTTTCTTTTTCAACAACTTTCATTTTCACTGGCATTAAACATATATATTATAATAAAAAAGTTTATATCTCGTATTTGCACTTTAACAATATTAATTTCAAGTTTCGCATATATAAAATTTTGCATTATATACACTAGATAAGTTTATCGCATAATTAATTCTATTCATCTGTTGTTAATTTAACTGTGATTTATTTAATTATAATATATAACAAATTTTCTTGTATTCAATGGGATAAAAATTACAAAAATCTATAACAATGTTATATTTAATTAAACGTACTAAAAACTAACATGAAAGAGTCCTTTTTTCTGCTTTAATTTTTTTATCTCTGAGTATTTCATTTTATAAAAAAGAAAAAAAATTAATATCAACTTTATATTACTCTTCTTTCTCTACACTCCATCATAAATTCCTTATCTAGGTCATTTTGATATAATTAGAAAATCGTATCAAATAAATAAATTTTTCTAGTTATATACAGAAAGAATAATTGTATGTGTTACTAAAAATTAATTAAAATTTATATATTTTTATTTCACTAGATTTTAATGCAATCTATAGGATACAGGTAAAGTACGTAATATATTTTCTGAACATAATTTGTGCAATAAAAAAATATATACGTAAAGTTTCGGATATACAATCATAAATTTAATTTATATATCTTTTTTTACTGATTAAAACGTCGGATGATCTACCTTTCTTGTTTATTTTAACGATGACTTTATAATTTTTCCAACGTATTAACGATCTCTTGGTCGTTAAAGAAAGTTGTTTGTTCCTTATTCACAGTGTTTGTCAAATGATGATGGTGAAGTTCATTATTTTTAAAAATATAAAAAAAACAAAGAATATTCTTTTGACGATTATATGATCGTTAGCAGATTGTCAGTATTTAACCCGTATTAAAAAATTATTAACGATACCCGCGTGGAAAAATTTGAGCTGGATTAAATCTGGATGAAGTCTGGATGTTAGTCTAGATACAGTATGGCGATTCTATCCAGACTTCATCCACACTTCATCCAGATTTAATCCAGACTAAATTTTTCCACGCAGGTAATCTATTTTGATATTGACGAGTTTTCTGTAAACATATATCATTAATATTTTACCCATATATTTTATGTTTTACTAAGGATAATAGCGTACAGACAATACACTTGAATTCTAATTGAAATTTCTCTAATACTGTAAATTTATGTGATAGAATAGCTTTTGAATAGCCAAACGCGGTACGGTAACAATAGCCATGCAAGTTTAAGTTTTGGTACTACAGCATTACTGTTAACAAAATTTAAATAATCTGCGTACATTTGTCAAATGGTTGACTGTTTTTAATAAAAAAAATAATACTATTCTTGTAAATTACCAAAGTCATCTATGCAATAGGAATATTAATTATAAAATATTAGGTTTTAAAATATAAGCTACATTTGTGATAATGTACAATCAATCAGACTCTCAATAAGATTTGAATTTTTACTCAAACTTTTCCATTCATTTCGTAGAAAGCAGACGCACTCTTTCATTGCGCTTCATATTATCTAACTATTAATTTGATGAAACTTTTTATTCACACGGAGGAACGAAAATGAGCAATTTTATACGTAGCGAGCGAGGGTAGCGGATCAGTGTGTCGCAATGTACACGAAGGGTTAAATCCACAACAGGGTTTTTGTAAATGCCACTTAAGTAGAGTAAAGCGGTAAAAACGGCGGACTTAAGAGGAACTTGTAGCCGTGCGCTGTACACGTGAAATACATTCATCGTTGTAATTATAACGGGCAGTTCCACGGAGTTTCATTCTTGCGTAAATTCCATTAGCGCGATCAAGCACGACTTGGCCCGGCAATTTCCATAATTCGATTATGCGCGCGTTCACGCCTCGACGTGCGATATTCACAATCAGTCGGAATGTCTGCCGATACAAGATTGGCACAATCGGTTTAATGGACCACGCTGAAGGTTCTAATTCTGCGTTAAAGAATCGACCCGGTTCTTTCGCAAACTAATCAACGCCACGTTGCACTGATTCAATTTGCTGCCGAGTCGTTGTGCTTAATTTGCTGAGATTTTGTCGGCCGTTTGCATGCCGCCGACGCTTTACGTTCAATTTACGGCGAAAATAGATCACCACGAGACGTCGTTGCCAAGACAAACCAACGATTCCAACCCGTTGTTGTTACGTTTTCCGCAAGGGATGTCCGTACACTGAGAGAAATTTATTAGTAGCCGGATAATATATTTTGATAGTAACGCAGAGATACGTGAGCATTTATGGTTTTCCTTATAATATGATACATTGGAATATACAAAGTATAATAAAATAATATCGGAAAAAAATTCCGCTACTAAGGAATAGAGAACTCGTTACCTCACAGTCACTAGTCATGCTCTTTACCACTACTCTATGTCAATAACTCTAAGATGGACTCAAATGTAAATATGGAAAGGGCGTGTCCCAAATTTTTCACGCCACGAATATGTATGAAATGAAATCCATATTTATAGGCGTTCTTTTAAATTAAAAATATAAACAAGAAATAAAAGAAACTGAAGTTTGTACATATTATGAATGTTGAAAAAAGTTTCATTCTTCAGTCCCATATTTTCCTCCGTGTAGCCGATGGCGCAAAGTCGTGGTAAAGAGCGCAGCTGGTAACTGTAAGGCAACAAGTTCCATTCACTAGTTACATTTATTGTCAGATTTTTTTTAAATGCTATATAATATTGTATAAATGCACATAAACCCTGAGTTATTATGAAATATAGTAGCGACTACTAATAAATTTCTTTTGGTGTACGTTTCGCATACACGTCGATAAACAGCGGCCTGTCGGTTAAATAAAAATGTTCAGTCGGTAATTAAATCACCGCAATGCGCTCTTCGCATGCGATGCGAGTTAATTGAAGTCAACCACGCATATTAAGCGCAAGATTATAGGGAAAAAAGGTTGAATCAGCAAGAATGTGTATCAGTACACGGGATTACGGTGCAGTGAGGGCCTGCTTTGCGTTTTTCAAAAATGAAACATTTATGGATTCTTTAACGACTCATTGTAAATGTTAAAAACAAATAAGAACGTAATTTATATATGTAACATATTTTCGTGTATTAAATTTACCATGATACGATTTGATAAATTGTTTTTCTTTTTTGAGAAATGTACTTTCTTATCCTCGACTGTCAGACTCATGGATAATCTTATCAACGTCTAAATACTAACTGAAGGATTTCGAAGAGCCCGCATGATTTCGTCCACGGAAGATAAAACCTTCGAAGATGTAAATTGCTTAACTTAGATCTACCGGCTAAGAAATCCAATGAGAAAAATACTTGGTTTTGGCACTGAAGAAGCTTTTATCTCGTTAATAATCGAAATAAAGCACGCTTCAAAAGAAATCAAAGATTATGAGAATTATAGCACATTTCTTACTATTATTTTTCAATAACTTCACAACAGAATGATTTGTTTCCATTATTAATATGGTAAAGATACATTTTTGTGATTTACATTATCAATTTATAAAATCCAAGTAAGCTCAACTCAATAGCTTCAATCATTCCAAACAACTTTAATACTATAATAATGAAAAGTCAAACTTCCTTTTTAAACAATCTCGTTAAGTAGGAATAAAGCATCAGCATTAAATTTGTGTTATATAAATATTAAATTCGCTTTTAAAGGCAAAGGAAACATGCTTCTTAAAAAGTCTTATAACTTTTTAAGCTATTTAAGAAGATCAATAGATTAATATTTTTACCTCAATAAATTGAATTGATATTTAAATAAATAAGACAATTAAAATTTCATTTACTTGTTATTATTATTTTTGTCGTACATTTCCGTTTTTCAACAAAACTAGTTGGTTAAAGTTATTCAAAATATTTTCGTTAAAGAAACATGAAAGTAATGATAATTCAATTTGGCTTAATTATTGATGATAATTCAATACTAAATTAACCGAGTTTATTCTAATATTGATAAAATAACGAAATTAATTAAATGGAATGCAGTTTTGGATTAAATTGTTTTCATAATAATTAAATTATAAAATAATTAAATTAAATACATAACCAATTGGATTTGTTTTCATTTTGCAACGTCTATTATTAACAAAGTTATCAATTGTTTAATTTTTATATTTAATTGATTTAATCAATTGAAATAAATGTAAAAATTGAATAGCAATTAAAATGTACAAACACATGTGATCTCATGCATAAGCTGACTATGTCTGTAATGCCACTTCAGCTTTTAAAAGGCACTTACTTCGATATTTCATACTGACATTTATGAACGACTGGATATGTTACACAATTTTTAAGCACTTTTGAAAGTTTTTTATTAAAGCACTATTTAAAATAACAGCTCGAATATGTTGGTACATATATTTTAATTTATTTGATATTCTAAAAGTGCTTTAAAATCTACTTACACGCAGAAAAAAGAGTAGTAGTATTAATAATAATAGCAAAATAAAATTAGTTAACTTTCGTTAATATTATACTTTGAAAACAAAACCATTAAAAATTTCTGTGCTGGCCTCTTATAGCGAAGTCGTTTGTACAATAAAGGAGAAATTACCTGCAGCACAGTAAAAATTATGGTAAAACACACCGCAGTATTTGAAAACAAAGTAATTTTTATTGTACTGGCACAGTAATTTTTTTCTATATTATATAAATGACTTCACTTTAAGGTTCCAGCACAGTAATTTTTAATTTTTTTGTTTTCAGTGTAATAGTTTATTTTTAGTAACGTTAGTTTTCTGGACTAAAAGAATTTCATCTTGTACATTAAATGAATAAAAATCCTATTTGGTATAAGAATATTCTATTATTCTTAAAAAGACAGTTTTGTAAGTGTAATGTGAACCCATTTTCAGACAATCGTACTTTAAAAGCATCAAAACTCCCGGACAAATATCGATGCTAATAGAATCGCGCAACGCATTAACCACGGACTTACGCCAAAAAAGGTTAATACATAAAACGAAACTCGGCTACACCGTGCCAATTAATTAGGTTATGCAGAACAACTGTTCCGGCGAGCGAGATTTTCATTTCGACTGACAAATTATCTCGAATTCTAATACTATTTTTGCGCTGACGGACCACAAACGCGCGTCCTATTTCGCTAAACTGAAATGATATTAATTTAATTATCCAGCGAAACGATAACCGTGCAATATATCGAATATCATTGCTACTCTTATTCGCTGCCGATAGCATTAACATCCAGTTCACGGATATTACACCGATTTCACAGGCAATGCGTTCGTATTTTAGTCGTAATATTGTACGATTATGGTGCGTACATTGCACGCTACTAATTGCTTCAAAAATTCTCGTTTGAGAATAATGATATAATTCTTATGCTTTGATTCCAATTTCGTTAAATGCAATAAAATTCCGCTCAATTAATTTAACAAATTTCAAACCACTTTGCTTTTATTTGCAATTCTACATTTAAGGATAAAAAGTGTTACAGTTAAAAGAGGATGTTGAATGAAAAATGTGATTACGGTGTTTTCGCGGATTAATAATTCGCAGCCGTGTTATTTTTGTCGCGACTTTGTTGGCGTTGAAGTAGAAGAGAAAATAAAAAACTCACCTTTCATGTCGGAAAGTCGCAGAACCAACGTACGTTTTTGCCCGTATTTCCACGTATCTTCAATTACGCACGTGCTGCTATTGATATATACAGCAAGCTGTGCGTTTTGTCACTCAATCCTTTCTTTTCGACGTGAAATTCATTACAGGTAAGTCTCTGTGGCAAATCCGTTCCTGCTTCTGAAAAATATAATCATTATGCATTTATAAGATTTCATGATAATATAAAAAATTTAAATTACTTCGTGTTACATCATTATTTCATTAATGTGTAATTTAATTTTCCAATATATAAAAGGAAAATTGAAATATTATATCAATGTTGCTTTTGAAACTTCGTATTCAAAAAACTGATAGTAAATTAATAAATTATGCAAAATTTAATAATTACAGAAAAGTTACCGAATAACTTTTAAATATTTCACTTAAAGCCAAATTAACTTCATGGGTAATCGATAAGTTATATTGTTTCTATTTACAAACCTGAATATTCCCTTAATCTTTTATTCAATAAACAATGTTAAAATAAAAATTTGCATAATTAATTCTTCATTTATATTACCGTTTATGATGTGAATATAATATTATCATAAAATATTTTCACGTTTAAACTCATTACTGTTTATAAACACTCATCTGAATTTTTATTAAGTCAATAATGTCTATCAATATTAATATGTTATTTCATTCCATTATACCTTAGATTGAGGAGAAATGAATATATCTGGCGTAAACGCAAGGTACAACCATTATAATTCGACATTGTTATATTAACCGAAATACGAATAAAGGAATATGAATAAATTCAGAAAATTAATTCGCGAAATTAAACATTGTATGACAAATGTTAACAATTGAAAATAAAGAACAATAAAGAACTTTAGCTCTGAAGTTTGCTTTGTGGAAAATCGACGTAAAATGATGTTGAATCAAATAATTCTATTTTCATAAATACATAAAAAACGAAAATTTAAATTCATCTGAATCGGCACATATAGAAGTGCAGAACCACGCGTTAACAAACGCGTAAAACGGTTTTAAAAGCAACATCGAGCAATAATGTAATAATATAAAAATAGTGCATATTTCATGACCTATAAAATGTAGGTTATACAGTGCAATTGCAAAAATATAGGCCATGGGCTATAAAAAAAAAGTGAAGAAAAAGTTTGACTGCATCGTTGTAGTTAAAATAAAAGTGTGCTCGTTAAAATAAACACCCAATTTCATCGGGTAAAATTAAATTAAAACCACGCTAATTAAAGGCAATATTTATTCATCAACGTATAGCAAACAAACAAAGTTAATCAATGCATGAAATTGTGCAGCCTGATAAATATTGATCGAATTGGACCGCACGAGTTCCGTCTGACATGAAATCCTAACATCACAATATTTGGCGAAGTAGCATTCTGATTTTATAGTTGCAGTACAAGCTTTCTAAGTTTCGAAGCTTCCGAGTGGGACATAAAATCCGAAGAAGACTATGAAATCGGGTCGCCACCGTCGTACGAAAAAAAGTCACACGAAAGCTTCTTCTTCGGCAAAGTCCGTGAAAATCCCCGGGTTAGTCGAACATAAAGTCCGGAACTTTTGTGCGCGAGAAAAAAGGACGAGCACCAAGAAAATACGCTCCTGGCCGAGATCGAACAAGATCTAGAGCTAACAGGGCATGTGCATAGATCTTTGATGACACGATTTCGGGGAATTCGGGCGAGCAGAAATGGAAATGAGATTGTCTGCCGGCGCGAAGAGGTTTGACGAGCACGCAACAGAGGGAGAAAAAAATTTTGCAGCCTGCTCGAAAAGCGGGAATAAATCCTCGACGTGGGATAAGTGCAAGATAAACGCCGAGATTTAATATTCCGGCGAATCCGCACTTGGATCAAAATTGCGTTCCCAAACTTTCGTTTTATTTCCTTCCCGCGAGGGAAGTTTGGCTAAAATTTTGGCGAACGCGCTTTTCCCCCTCGTGTCGATAACCCAGCTGATAAAATTGGATCGTCAAGTTAACAATAAAGATCGTAAACTTTACGATACAGGTCGCATGATTGATGTTACACGCGATAGTAAATTTTACGAGCCGGTATTTAAGTTATGCAATTCGGCCTCCTTCGAGCTTGCTTCCCTACACGAAAACTTGCCGAGAATTAGGAAAATATTATTGCAAGGAAATTCGCTGTCGGATTCGTTCCTACACGACGGGCATTTGTATAAAATGAACTGTATATTGTATCTTCAAGAATATTGCATCGCCGTTTGTTCGCGGTAGATGTCTCATAAGTAAATATACTTCATTCATCTTAAAAATAATGGCATATTTTGTTTTTACGGCGAATAAAATGCCGTAATCAACTCGGAAATGAATATTTTTAGACGAAACAATTTTAATTGAAAATTTGCTTTTATCGCAAGTGTTTCAATTCCAGATTCAAAGTAAATTTTTGATTAACATAATAAATTTTAGAGAATTTTTATGCTATATGAAATGAATGTAAAGATTTATAGTTGTCAGCAAACGAATCAAAAAGACTTAATAACAAAAAATAATAACAATCTTTAATACTTCTCAATGGTTAAGAAATATATTACTTTAGGTAAACAGAATATACGGGCCAAATACTGCCTCGCATAACAAATGTTTTATAAATATAATCATCAAATTCATAAATACATCTAATCAATTCAAATGTATTTAAACAGATTTATATTACTTATAAATTTTATCTTCAAAAATTATTATTTAAAATAGATACTTCCAATAACAACTGTTAATTAATTTAATCGAAATTATAGTTTTCGAACGATTTAGGGAATGCTTCTTTAGGCATTCAATATATGCGTTGTTATATATCGTAAAACGGATGACTAATTTGTGTATCGTAGAGTCAAGCACTTTGCGGTAGTCAATTTAGGTCATCGACAGGTCCTGTATTAATACTCAGTTGCGACTTAACAGATTGATCTTAGTGATCTTACGTGCTCGCAAAGTAAATTCGCTCAAATTAACTTCTCTTTATACAAACAACAAAATATTTCCATGTCAACATTTAACTTTCAATAAAAACAATTTAACAGCTCATTCATCATAAAATATTTTACTATCCTTTTCATCCAATAAAAGGGAAATATCAAAAAAATTTATCGTATATAAACGATTTGTTTATAAGAATTTATGCTATATTTATAACAAGCGTAAAATACCAGTTGCGCATGTGTCGAAAATTTTGAGCATTGTAAAATAAAGCACTTTATTACTGGATACCGTTGAATTTGTGATCATTAATTTCAGTTTGCTATACCGAAATACATGGAATGGTAAATGTAAATAAAATTATTCATTTAATATAAGTTCAAAATTGTAGCATGGATTCAAATTGAAGCGCAACTTGCATAAAAATTCGATAACTTTTTTCCCATCTTTTATCCCTTCGTTCATTCTACTCATTAATGAAATACATTATCAGGCAATGTAATGAAAAGATTGCGAAAGTAACCATATTATTTCGTAGGAATAATTTTCCTTTTCATATTACGAACAGGTAAGCATTTTCCTGAGTAGAAAATGATAAGTTACATTTGTTACAATATTCTCTATTTTGAAACAAATTTTGGCAAATAATTAATTTATTTTAAGTTAAAAAGTTATGTTAGATAATACAATAAAAGAATTGGAAATCATCATTCACAAAAAAACACTAAAAAATAATAAAATTTTTCATTACACTGCATTGCCGCAATTATTGTAATGCGAGATACTGCAACGTATTTTTTGAAATCTATACAATTCATTTTAACTTTTCTTCCTCCGCCCCTTTTTATCAATAATGTCTATTACGTCCTCGAGTTCCCGTATGATAATAATTAATGTATATTTTTATCAAATACTTTAAAATATGTTTTCATCAATTAATTTTTTTCAATTTTCACTTATTATTTAACAATTATTAATTATGTTAAATTTATCATTCATTAGAGTGTAAATTATATGTAATTGAAACAACATGGAACAAATAAAGTATGCTATCTAATTGATATGCTTAGTCAAGTGTACGAAGTGCAATAGTATATTTTAATGAAGGTTGGAAACAATGAGTCGTAATTATTTGAAACAGTTCATAAGCAGACTGTTCAATAACACGCTGCAACTAACTGGCAATTGTCGGTAGATGTACCGAATGAAAGAGACGTCCATTTCAGAGTAGTGATTTTGTCATCAAAAGATTTTGTTCACTATAGTGTACGTTATTAACAACAACAATGTTAAACATCATAACTGTGATCTATAAATTCAAATCAAATAAGATGTATTATATAACAAAATTAACATAACTCCTTTTAAATTTATAAATTAAAACTTTCCCAATAATATTTAATATTTCTAAAAGTGAAGGTCGGTAAATAATATTAATAATTAAGTATAAACAAATGATAACGATATTTTATGAAAATAAATTGTTTCGAATATTTATCTCTCTCTCTCTCTTCAAATATTTATTAAAATATAACATTTTTCTGAACATGAGGTTTGTCAAACTCACACGCACAGAACGTTAAAGTTGGATCGACAAAAAAATTTTGTTTATGTGCGTTCTGTCAAAACAACTAAATAATTTTGTCTCTTTCGAAGAATGCGCATGCGCGTATTTATCTCGTGATGCTGACTACTAAGAACATATGAATCAGAATATATATACATATACAACTATAATTCTAATATATATAAAATTTTATATAAATAAATACATATATAAATATGAAATAGTAAAAACATATTTCTTAATGTATAAAAGATTATTCTTTCATTTCGTTTGTTAAAATTTTTACACCGTGAATTAAAGTAAAGTACTTCTTTAAATAAATGTATTACGTATAATCCATGCCATAAAAATTTAGGTTATATTCAAATACGTAAAATAATTAGGTAACAGTCGACCAAATATTTTGTTATAACACAATGATTTTTAAAAATTTACAAAATGAAGAAAACTAAATAAATCTTCTTGATCTGATAAAATCCTTTTGTTGTATAAATAATAACAATATAAATTGTTTGAATTATCAGAATTTTTCTTGATTGAAGAAAATACTCTATCTATATGAGCATTACAAATTTCTTATCCAATATTCATCTTTTTAACAAGATTTTTCCTTTCAGGAAAGAATTTAAATATATTTCTTATGCATGTTGACGTATATAAATGTACACGTATACATATATAAATGAGGTTACAACCTCAATTGAACTATCAAATAAATTCGATATGATTAATTAATCAAATTATAAAATTGACAATATATTCGAAAAAAAAAAAAAATACGGCAAGCGATTAATCAGAATTATCGACTGATCATTTCTTGAATGAGAAGTCTAAAATGATTAATCATCGATATGCGGGATATTACCTTTTCAGCGTCCTGGAACGCGAGCCGTGAAGACTTCTTGCACAAACGTAGCACCAACACCACAAGTTTTAACTCGCATTTCACATCGATAATCAAATTGACGGCGTTCTCGCAAGATCGTGTAAATGCCAATTTTTAAACTTTAAAAGCACCCAAGTGAATCGCATCCACTTTAAGGATATGCCACGACCACGCTTTTGAACTCGGAAAACCACAGTCACATCAAATCGGAAATTCGTCCTTCTTTTGTGAATAACGTGACATGATTATAAAGTGCTTCAAAGGCTCGATCGTCGCCGGGTAAACTCTATTTGAACAAACGTTTGTCAGTAAAATGTGCTTCTTTTGACAAAGCGCGTTCCAATAGAAGAAATTATACATTTATGATAATCGACCAGCCACCAACAAAATCAGTATGCGTCAAACTGATAAATAAACATAACAAATAAGCCGCGTAATCAATATCACCATCCATAATTAATACTATTATTGTTATTACTAATTCAACAAATTGATGTTTATTAATCCGAAATATCTTTAATTATATATGTTCGATTAACATGTTCACAATCATGTTATTCAAAATTACAATTCACAGGGATTGCATTAACCCGAAATGACGATTCGCGTAAACACTAATCAGAGTAATGTTAACTAGCAATTGTTAATGCTTTTCCATTTACAGTATTAAAATGTCGCACTGCTGAGCAAAGTTTGCCGAATGTATTATTTTTGAATCATTGCTTGTAGTACGCAAGCAATCACAAAATGTGCTTCAAAATGGTTATCTCATTAAGACTCGTGTAATCCACGATAAATATTAATGTCCGTACCATTTTATTAACCATGCATCGTTTATTATAATTTATACGATTATGGGGAATTCATTTATTCTTCTTCGATAAAGGATTCACAGTTATGAGTTACGTTTTAATTTACTTCTTAATGTAGTAATAATCATGGTAATCAAAGTCAAATAACTATGATACGGTATATAATTATGTTAAACTGACATATTTTACAGAAGTTGATCAGATATAAATAGTTAAAAATATTGTATATCTTTAACATATAACCTAAATTTTGGCTAATATTATTGATTATTTTCAATTGTTAACGGCAAACAGCATTTAATTGTTTAATTTAGTTTACATTTTCTACTTATGTTTTGTTTCAGATATGATTAAAAACTAAACATTACTTCAAATTGCGATTAAATAAATTTCAACTTAAAGTACTGCAACTGTTGTACAATAAGAATTGCGTAATTTCCGTAATTGAAATCTATTTATGGTAAATGTGATTTTTAACTGCAATGTGAAAAAAATGTACATTAAATTCTGATTTTCTGTTCAAAATGCTTGTTATTCCAGATGTGAGTGCGAATTCGTTTCATTTTGACCCATTTCGGTTAAAATGTCAAAGGTTATAGCTGCGAGAACTGGACGTGTTACATTTATACGGTGCTCTATTTACGTACAAAAACACAGTGACCTTGAATTAGATCAAAGCTTTCGTCTTAAAAAGAACAACTATTATTACCAAAAATGACCTACTTATTCTCGTGTAAGCTCCCGGAAAAATTTAGTTGCTCGTCGGATGCAATTTTTGCAGATATTTTAAAACTAGGCCACTTTGGGCAGATACTGGACAAAATAAAAACGTTACGTTCCATTTGAATTTTTCACATTTTAACGATTACTCAGACATTAAGAGTAGCTGCCAGTTCTAAGTTTACAATCGATAATTTTCGGACCATAAGTAGTTTAACCCAGTGATTAGTCAGCCGTGAAATGTACACATAACGTTCGATATCAACCAAATTATAACGAGATAGATTCAAACAAACGGCCAACTTCGCACTAGCAAGGTAATTTTGAAACCAATCATCATAAATTATTTTTAAATATGCCTGCGCAAACACGCGTTAATGAAAAACATTATTCAACATGTAAACTTCAAGTTCTCCTCTGGACCGTAAGTAGTTACTGTCAATAATACGTCATCCATAATTCCATCACCTATAAAGACGGACTATGTAGCACTTCCGGAAGTAAAAAACCAAAAAAAAAGTCGATCATTGAGGAATACTGAAATCACTCATAATAAGTTATAATGTCCTGTAACATTGACATTGGGGGAAGTCAATACATGAATCTAATTTGCGAAATGTGGAATGAAAACGACTGCATGGATCTATGCGCAGGCCAATTAAGCTGACCTCAAAAAGGATTCGAGATGTCTTTTGTCATTGTCGACGTCCGTTTTGTCGCGATATATATATGTATATATATATATAAAACTTCTTCTATTGTCACTAAACGGAAGCGAACAAACAAACGGAAATGAATGGTTCATTCACTGAATCAAAGAGTGGTTGAAAAACGGACTGCGAAAAGTGCGACGATCCTAGTCAATAGCACCAATAATCAGCAAGGCAATGAATAAAATAGGTTACGCAGATGGGGTAGAGGGTGATACGAGCGCAATGATTATCCGAATGCGACAACAAACAGGAACATCAACATCACCAAGCACAACAAGAACAACAACTTTTACGTACAATCGCCGCTGAATGCTCTTTGCTCGGGCATAATTCGACGTAATCACGAGACGCGCACTGCACCGAAATTACAGCGGAGGGAGCGAGAAAGCGTGCGAGCGGGATCCGTGTGTGTGTGTGTGTGTGACGGAGAGGAAGAGAGAGAAATAGAGAGAGAAAGAGAGACAGAGAGACAGAGCGGGGGAAACTGCGATAAGGAAAAAGAGGGAGCGTGAAGCCCGCAAGAGAAGCGATTCCGTGGCCCGTGGCGTGTCGAGCGAGACTGTCCGCGGAACGAAGTGGCGGCCAAGTACTGACCTAGTTAGTCATGGCCGGAGAGTGCGCGATACGCGCACAGTGCCGGTACGTCGCGTACTGAGCCAGCTCGCAGGTGCGACCCGTTACGAGCGCTAAGCACGCGCGCCACGCGCAAAAAGCTCCAGACAGACTAGACCAGACGAACCGGCCCATTGCGCCAGAGGACTCTGTCGCAGGTGCATCGCATCAAATTTAATCAACTAAAGTCGGATAATAAGCTGCACGCACGGCCTAGGCATCCCGAGGATAGTATGTACACGGGGAGAAAAATTCAATAAAATTTAACGTAAAAATACCATAAAAAATTACCGTGCAACGCGATAAAACGGTCCCTAGTAGAATCTAAACCAGGCATTCCTAGTTTCAGACTGGGCCCTAGCTAGAGATTTTAAGGCATACATTAATAAGGAACGCCCGACTAGGTAATAGTCTGACTCAATATTAAACTTCCTTAATAGGTATCTATCGATGTATTTCTAACTCGCTCGAGTCGGGCAACAACAGGGCTTCCTTAATAAGGCTCTATCGATGTATTCCCAACTCGCTCGAGTCGGGCAACAAGTAGGCTACATTAACAAGGTTCTATTTAGGTATTCCTAACTCACGGCAGTCGGGCAACAACAAAGCATCCTCAATAAGGTTCTGTCTATGTATTCCTGACTAACTCGAGTCAGGCAAGAAATATTATTATATAATATAATAATAAAATTTAATAAACAATAATATTTTATTATTTATTATTATTTATTCCTTTATTATTATTATTAATATAATAAAAAAATATAATAAATTAATATGTAATATTATAATTTTAATAATTTATATATTATAAATATAATTTAAGTGCTATTCAGAATTAAGTTTTCGTTCTGTCATAGATGGCGGGTACGGAAAATATCGTTTTATCTTTGTCATCGCTTTGAAA
>JABFPN010003342.1:0-18463 GCA_022817305.1 Leptoteleia sp. ZL-2020
GAGAACCTGTAGTGGACTCGCCGCCGACGGTTGGGCCTGGTATGGCAACCGTTACTTCGTCAGTCCGCTAGGGGAGTTGCGGAGAAGTCAAGGGCTGTGCCAGAGTTCCGAAACAGGCCCGAGTTCCGGACCTATCGTCAAACTGTCCCGCTTTGCGGGAATTACCGAGAGACGCCGAGAGCGCCCGATAAGCCAGCAGCGTTCGGGTCAGAAGAGCGGACCCGAAGTTCAGCCGAGCGCGGACGAAAGAGCTTGCGGCGAAGCGGGGTGGGGGGGCAGGGCAACGAGAGAGTTGTAGAGTGCCTAGCGAGTCGGACGGTCATCGGAACCATTGTACAACGGCGAGATCGAGACCGACAAGGAGGCCAGCAAGGACATCTTCACCCGAGCTCCAGCTCCCGCTCCCGTGGTGTCACCGGCAGCGGTCACGAGACCAGGCTCGGTAACGGAGTAAGTCGTGGACGGCGACGACGGTAGGGCGATTTTGTGTTGGTTTGTTCGTCGCGAGGACGATTCGATATTGTGGAAATTGTTGGTTCGTTGGGCAATTCGCGTGGGGCCGTTGAGGGAAAAGCTATCGGAAATTGGGCCGTGTACCCGGTGCCCACGGTATTTGCCCGCAATCTTCCCCAGTCGAGTGGGAACACTCTGTCGGGAGAATTGCGGCGTAGGGAAGTCACGTGGAATTGTTACGAATCGTTTGTCGCACGTATCGCAACCGGGAAGCAAAATCTGGTCGTCGCCTCGCTTAAATAAGCTTACCCGCCGATCCCGAGATCACGGGAAACATTGTCCGCAAGACTTGTGTCGTCGAAAAGCTGAGAATTCAGTTTTGTTCGAGATCATAAAAACGGCGTCCGAGGAGGAGAAACTTTGTTTGATTTCCGTTACGTTTTGTTTCAATAAAAGATTTTGAGCTACTTCGTGAACAGGGCTATTTATTTTGGGGACGGGAAGTTATAGGGATCCTTTACCTAGAGTCTTCCGCGGTCAGTTCCGTTGCGCGAAAGAAGATTCCGCTTCACGGCCAATGGGCGATCGGGGCGAAAAATCGTGAATTCGGGCCCCTCTCTGATACTGTCCCGGTATTGAGACCGGGTGGCGATCCTGACCTAATTAACGACGTTGTAATTCATTGAGAAATTGGGCCCGAATTGACGTCAGTCACCCCGAAACCTTCACGTTTTCGACCCGAAGCCCAAAAGCCGTGGCGAAGGGTCGAGCAGCGAAATAATGCCTCGTCTCAATATATTTATGAAATCGGAAAGTCACAATTTCATTTGCTTTTTCTCTTTAGGATAACGTATTTACATATTTTATAGTAAAACAATAGAGTATTATTAATAAAAACTTTAAAAGTGAAATTAATTAAAATTTCCTTATGTAAATATCAACTCATTCCATTTCAAATTATTTAAAAAATTGTCAGTTATAAGAAAAAGATCTACTAATATTTAATGTACATATATGGAAATAATTTTTTTATGCTTAGAAATTTATAATACAAATGCAAAGAAGCACAACATCACAAATATACAGAATTATATCTACGCTCCTTCGTTTCGGATACGCATGAACGGTGACGGCCTTGAACGACATTCTTCCGGAATACTTTCAAGCCTCCCGAACAACACCTCACAGATAGTCTTCCAGAAATAAAATCCATCCCCCTAAACACTGCACCAAAATTACGGCGTCATGGTACTACTACGATTTAGGTGGCATTTCGGATGCTTTTACCTAGTAAGTCCAAGCCTACCTAAGTGTGCTAACCCATTTCCGGAATACTTTCAAGCCTTACTAATAATACCCCCCAAATAAAATCTTACGGAAATAAATCCCACTCCCTCAAACACTCCCCCAAAGATACGGCGTTATAGTACTACTGCTACTCAGGTGGCATCTTCGGATGCTCTGACCTGGTGAGTCCAAGCAAAAAAATACCCTAATAGGCATTCCCCTTGGGACACAAAGTCGGGTACCATGAGACACTAAGAAAACAACATGTACAATAAATGGAAAACAGATTATATGATAAAAAATAGTATTATATTTATGTATAGACTATTTCTAGTAAAAATTAACCTCCCCAAAAATTACCCGTTAAAGTTAAAAAAAAACAACGAGCCAAGGTAACGACATACGTTTTCAGTAAATTTTGGTTATCGAATTATATAGCACTATACTTCACATTAAAAAGATGTGAAATCTTTTAAAGCACCAAGCATACTATTTTCCCCTAAAATATATCATTTTATGTTGTAACACGGTGGAAGCCACTAGGCGGCGGTAATGGCGTAGCGGGGCCCACCGGTCGTTGGCGTCCCGGGTAGTTAGGCGCTAGGCCGCTTAACCACCAGCGGCCAAAGATCTATAACTAAATTTACGGGTGACGGGTGAGGGGTACGGCCCCCCTCGGTTGGGTCGCGATGACCCTCGGGTTTGCGGGCTGGCATCCCACGGCGGGTGCCAGCAATGGGGCGCACCTTAAGGGTGCCGGAAGTGCGGGCCAAGCCAACCGGGGGCCGGGCCTCATCGAACGGGGACGGGACGGGGACGGACGCGACGAACATCGTTCTGGACGCGGGGGGACGCTTGCCAATTTATCGGGACGGGGAACAGGATAAATAACACTACAACAACGCCGCACATATTTTAAATCATTTTATTAACATCACCGACGAGAGGTCAGTGTCTGGACCGCTTCCTCGCCTCTAGGGCATACGCAGTATGTTACTTTCGAAAAACCTATCTACTCTCACCACCACAACCGCGGGGCAGTCTTGGAAGAATCCAAAATCATGCCGCCGAACGGTCGGTTGTGGGAACTTTGCTACGGCCGAAAACTTCTCCCGATGTCGAAACAAAGGGAGAAGCAACGACGCACACCCGCGGGGAGCCTCGGGGAGACGTCCCAAAGTGGGGTCCGTGTTCCACTTCATGCTTTTGTCATCCTCGCCGTCCGAAGACGGTTCGGGACGAGCAGAGTTTCTGATTTCCATCTCATTATAAGGTCAACTACCCCTATTCATATAGCCGAGGGTCGGCTTTAATCCTCAGTCTGATTACCACCTTAATCATCGAATTTCGTTGAGGCCTACCTTCTTTGGTTATTTACGGCTAGATGGCCAGCGTCGGGTGGGTGGAGTCGCCACGCTCCAACTACTAAATACTAACAGCCTTGCCGCGCACCGACGGGAGGAGGAGCCTCTCCTCCCCCTTGCCCGCCGGTCCTCCTGGTCCTGCTGGAACACCTAAAACAGAGAATACAGGGAGGCGCGGGGCCCGCGGCTGGCCTAAGCGGGTCGACATGCACGCGGGCAAGGCAAGCATCCACGGGAGATGTTTGCCTTGCCTGCCATGCAAAGATGTTACCACCCACCTCGCTCGGGCCGCGTAAGAGTGGGCACTTCTCGCCTCTCTATTCTTTTTACTTATAAAAGTAAATAGCATATTATTAGCATTGCTAAATTTTAATTATGCAATAATTCAAAGAATGTAACAAGCTATGTGTAACAGATCTGTTTTACATCTAAGTAAGGAGTGTACTTGTAAATACTGAGGCTCAAAGAACTTGGCGGCCCACTTTTTGAAATTATATTTCTCCATAAATACAAATTTTTTGTGTCCTTCAAATCAAATTTGTCCTTTCGCGAACAAATAATAAATAAGTGGAATTTGTAGTAATAGAATAAAATTTATTAATCTCATATTGTAGGGAGGACAAATAATTTAAAACATAAAAGCATCACTCGCAATTTCTATAATTAATTTACTGTTCAGCGTTGTAATGCGCCTCCATACATATATATGTATATCTTATCATATGTGTTTCTTTTATAAAGTGGCACCTGGTATATGTCTTTCTTATCGTATTCTACTTTCGCTTATTTTCTATAATATTATAATCGTATCTGTATTTGTATCCCGCGTGTTTTGATTCCGAGGTCACGCATTTTGAGTTCGCCTATTTTGTACATTTTCGGCACGCGTGGCCTCAGTACAGCGATAGCGTACGAACTGCGCCGTGCTCGCGCCTTTTCTCGCTTCGTCCTACATGTCAGGTCGAAAGCGGATTTCATCGCCTTGTTCGCGATATCGGTCCAGAGACTGCGTTGTTCTCTAGGACCCGTGCTAATCTCACATACTGTGTGCCAACAATCAAGGTCACGTCTACTTATTCACGATAGCAATAAAAATCTGAGGCGGAAAAGGGCTGCACGCGGTTTCCGCTGCCCCCTTACATTGCACAACACACACATTTGGTAATTTTCAAATTAGTCAGAATAGGGATCAAACATATTGCCATCATATACAAATGGCATAGTGATCCAAAATAAAAATACTTTTTGAATACGCCGCCAGTTGGAAAATTACGTAAAATTTTTAAAATAAACTTTTTGCATTAAGGGCCTGCAGCCACGGAGTTACTGTCTTTTGTAATCGAAATTTAATTAATTTACATATTATGATCTACGGATCAGAATGATATTTTATGGATACGGCAGTCTAATTTGATTATGTATTTTTGAATATTCACAACAATTTTGGAAAGTACAGCTTCTTTTTGAGCAGACGACAAAAAGATCGCACTTTACAAAATATTCAAAAATACATATTGTGACGAGGCATATATTTTGCTCGACCCTTCGCCACGGCCTTCAGGGTTTCGGGTCGACTTTGTTAAGGTCTCGGGGTTGACTCTCGTCAATTCGGGCCCATTTTCAATTAAACTCAACTTCGTTAAATAAGGGTCAGGATCGCCACCCGGTCTCAATACCTGGAAAATATCGGAGAAGGGCCCGAATTTACATTATTTCGTCCCGATTACCCATCGGTCATGAAACGGAATCTTCTCGAACGCAACGGAACTGACCAAGGCAAGGGGTCCCTATAACTTTCCGTCCCCAAAATAAAGAGCCCTGTTAACGTAATAAGTCAAAGATTTTTATTCAAACAAAACTTCTATGGTGACAAAACAAAATTTATGAGGCTGAAGTTTCAAACGTTTTTCAAAACGAAAGATGCAAACAAAGGCTGACTCGACTACTACAATGCTACTGGAACAATTAATGATTATACTAATGATGTAAACGTTTAAGACAAGATGAGGCTGAAGTTTCAAACGTTTTTCAAAACGAAATATTTGAAAAATAAACATTATCATATATTGTAACTAATACCCAATACATTAATTGATATACTAAAATATTTCAATTGCAACTGAAGAATGAGACGGTTTTCAAATCAAAAACATAAACACAGATTGTTTCAGAAGATGCGATAGAACGAATTCACGTAATGATAGCAATAAAAATATTTGTTTTTTTTTCTATTCTAGTTATAAAAAATTCATAACCATTTAAGCATCAAAACTATAAAGAAATTTTAAATTTTTTTATTTTGAATATTTTAGATACCTTAGTCCAATTAAATGATTTCAATATTTTATGTATAATAATTTAATTAACACTTATTTGAAAAATAAATATCACCGTATATTGTAGCTAATACCCAATACATTAATTAATATACTCAACAATTTCAAATGCAACTGAAGAATGAGACGTTTTACAAATCAAAAACATAATCAAACATTGTTTGATGAGATGCGACAGATCGAATTCACGTAATGAAAGCAATAAAAATATTTGTTTTTTTCTACTCTTGTTTTAAATATGTCATTATCCATTTAAACATTGAAAACATAAAGAAAGTTTAAATTTTTTATTTTGAAATCGTTCAATACTTTAGTTCTTTTAGCCCTTACAACGACTGCTAGGCGTTATATGGGTTACATGTTTGTGTCTCAAAATGGAAGGGTTCCGTTCTTTTTTTCACTTTTTTTTCATTCGACAGGTTTAAGGAGGTGGCCCTTGACCCTTGCGAATTGAAAACGCCGTATTCAAGTTACGTTGTGGCACCCCGATTGAGACCTTACAGCGATTGACTGCCAGTTGTTATATGAGTTAGAAGTTAGAAGATATGGGGATCCCTAATGTAACACGGTGGCCGCCGCTAGCCGGCGGCAGGGGCATAGCGGGGACCACCGGTCGCTGGCGTCCCGGGTAGGTTGGGCGCCAGGCCGCTTGACCACCAGCGGCCGAGGATCTAAATCTAATTTACACGGGTTACGGGTGGGTCTTTTTGACCCTCGGGTGTACGGGTTGGCATCCACGGCGGATGCCATCAACGGGGCGCACCTGTAGGGTGCCGGAAGTGCGGGCCAAGCATATCCTGGGGCCGGGCCTCATCGAACGGGGACAAAACGGGGACAGGGACGGACGCGACGGACATTGTTCGGATTACGAGGGGGACGCTTGCCAAATTAACTGAACGGGTCTCGGGGTAAATAATACAACGCGCACTGTACAAAAAACACTTATTTAATCTGCTTTTGCCGACGGGAGGAGAGGCCCCTCCTCCCCCCCGTCCGCCGGTCAGCGTGGCCGCTTCTACTCACCTGTAACAGATAATACGGGGGAGCGCGGGGACCGCGGCAGGCCAAGCGGGTTGGCCTGCTCGCGAGCAAGGCAAGCATCCACGGGAACATGCGAGCAACTAGCTACCAAAACGGGTAAAAAGCGAGCAACAAGCCGTGCGAGAGGACAAGATGGCGGGCCGCGCCTAATGGCCGGCCGCCGTGCAAAGATGTTACCACTCACCTCGCCCGGGCCGCGTTACAGCGGCCCGGCACGATCCCGATTACCTCCTCATGGCCTCCGTGGCCTTTAGCCCTTCATCCTGGTCGCCTTTCGTTCTCAATTTATCGCTATTTTCCGTCTATTCCTCACCTCTTGCTTCCTTACTTTCTCTCGCTTTCCTTTCCTTTCCTTTCCTTACTCTCTCTTTCTCTCTCTTTTCCTTTCGTTCTTCCTTCGCTCACTTCTAACTCCAAAAACTTAATGGCCTCGCAGGCCAGCCTTCTTCTATGTTCTTCCGGCTCATGCGCCGTAGCGCGGCGCATGGGCCTTCCGTGGCATTTCCGGGGTCCGCGGCGTGCGGTCGGTTTTCGTGAGCGCGCGGGCGCTTACCACGGCTCCGTCGCGCCTCTCGGCGGCGCATCTCGCCAAGGTGGGGGGAGGGTTCGCGGGGTTACGCGGGGGAACCTGTCAGTTACGGGGGCGCTCGGCGTCCACGTTACACTATAAAGAAGATATAGGGACATTATGGGAAAGAAATTTGCAAAGCATACAAAGACAGTTATTAACTGTAAGGGCTCACCCGGGGTGCCACTACCTAGCTTGAATACGGCGTTTTCAATTCGAAAGGGCCAAGGGCCACCTCCTTAAAGGTGGCAAATAAAAAAAAGTGAAAAAAAAAGAACGGAACCCTTCGATTTTGGGACACAAACTTGTAACTCATATTTTGCCTGTTAGTCAGTCGCTCTAAGGGCTCAAACGGGGTGCAAGTGACTAGCTTGAATACGGCGTTTTCAATTGGAAAGGGCCAAGGGCCACCTCCTTAAACGTGGCGAATAAAAAAAAGTGAAAAAAAGAACGGAACCCTTCGATTTTGGGACACAAACTTATAACTCATATAACAACTGGCAGTCAGTCGCTTTAAGGGCTCAATCGGGGTGCGACTACCTAGCTTGAATACGGCGTTTTCAATTCGAAGGGGCCAAGGGCCACCTCCTTAAAGGTGGCAAATAAAAAACAAGTGAAAAAAAGAACGGAACCCTTCGATTTTGGGACACAAACTTGTAACTCATATTTTGCCTGTTAGACAGTCGCTCTAAGGGCTCAATCGGGGTGCGACTACCTAGCTTGAATACGGCGTTTTCAATTCGAAAGTGCCAAGGGCCACCTCCTTAAGGGTGGCAAATAAAAAAAGACTCCTTAAGGTTGGCAAATAAAAAAGAACGGAACCCTTCGATTTTGGGACACAAACTTGTAACTCATATAACAACATTATCACGAAGTGTAACTCTCTTCTCAACTTTCTTCGCCGTCTCGCAGTTGAGCCTACGTATTTGTGTTTCACGACTTTCGTATCGTTTGTAATCGGTTTGTGGAAAAACATTTCGTGAACAATGTGTAAACGAGGTAAAGTGTTAAAATTTAAAACGTGTTTTTATGTAGTTAAAACGCTTACAATTTTGTTAGAAAAATGTGATTTGCAATTACCGACGTTAATTGCTTTGCGTTTGTACGCTTGGGTATCTGTCTTGGTTTATCACCTAGTAGTAGTACACTAGTAGTATGTTATTATTTATTTTATCGACATTTGGATTTGAATAAAAAAAACTTAAAATGTATTATACATTTGATTGTGATTTGTTAATAAAGTCGATTTTCACAAAAACGAACTTGATAATTACATTGCCAAACAATTTTCAGCACATTTCAGCATCATCCAGCATTCGCGGGGCAATATTTTTCAGTATTATTCGGTCGATAATTGTCGTCAGATTTTAGCGCTTTTCAGCGTCTATCAGCACTTTGCAGCGTTTTCCAGCAGTTTTCAGCGTTTCCTAACAATCCTGGGGCAGCATTTTACACCATTCTTTTGTCAGTAATTTTTTAGCATTATGCGGTCGGTAAATGTCGTCAGTTTTCAGCGTTTTTCAGCATTTTTCAGCAACTTTTTCCACAAGGCCACCTCCTGTCAAAATTATTGTCTCGAACAGAAATATATTACATTTTACATAATTAAGTTGAGATTATAATAAAAATAACAATAAACAACAATTGGAACAAACATTATGTATTTAATAATACTTTCAATCAATAATAATTCAAACTTAAAATACATACATTGAAACAATCTTTCTTTAATTGTATTATTAATTAACTTAGACATTATTATAATACGGGGATGGGTCAATAAGTTCTTAGAGAAAAGCATTAAAACAATTTTTTTTGATAAATTTTTTTTATTTTTCAACATAATCTCCTTGAAGCTCTATACACTTAGTTAGACGTTTCTCTAATTTTTTTAACCCGTCAGAAAAATACGATTGAGGAAGGTCATCAAAATAAGCATTTGTTTAATCGATCACTTCTTCATTTGAAAAAAAAAAACGTTGTGCACTGAGACATTTTTTCAGGTTTGGGAATAGGAAATAGTCAGTGGGGGCTAAATCTGGCGAATAAGGTGGATGGTCGACCAGTTCGAATTTTACTTCTTGAATTTTAGCCATTCTTCGTAAACATGTGTGAACACGAGCATTGTCCTGATGAAAGAGGATTTTTTTCTGTTTAAATGAGGCCGTTTTTCTTCAATTTTTTTAGCTTGTCCAATAAAGATACATAACACTCCCCAAAAAACTCCACAACAAATTTGGAGTAGTTATAAAAAATTTCATTTTTTTTTTAGTTTTTATATGACCACAGAATTAGAAGTTCTATAAAGGCCAATTACACATGCAACAGTATTTTAATCTTTTCTCATTTATTATTTTTATTATTTTTTAACTGATGGCAGCGAGCCATACTTCACCCAACACACTTAATCATTTATGCACACTCAGGCGGCGACACCAGCACGACTTGAGAATTGTACCTGGTGTCGCCTGGATGGCAAGGGGTGACTTTTACGAACGCAAGGGATAATATTCTCAGTACGTAAGGGTCCAGTATTTTACGTGGCATCCTAACCACGGTTTAGATGAGCCTTCGCGGATATGATGATCACGCGAAAGCCCATTTGGCCGGCAGGTATAAGTGTAGAAAAGAACACACTTTGGAGTCACCCATCCAAGTTGTTTTCAACCTCACATTGGCTTGACCTGACGATTGGAGAGCGCCAATCAAGCCACTTGAGGTACGCCTGCAGGCTTTTAAGAAATTTAATATATTTTGTTTTTGAATCACCAAAAGTTCATATAAAAATTCAGTCCCACAAATCATGTTATTTGTAAGCATGTGATAAAACAGTAATATTTAAAATCAGTTTAAATCCTTCGAATACGTGCATTACAAAATTGTTAACTTTCAAATGTGAATAGTTAAAATTTCGACAACGTTACTCAGAGTGTTTTTCAAATGAAAATGAATGTTATATATAAAAAAGTTTTGAAGAATTCTAAATGTTATTGTTTCCTGCGAATATATTTATTGAACGTCGTATTTTTAAAAACGTTAAACAGATTACAAAATAATATATGTAAAATGTTATATTACATCAAACCAAACGCTATCTAATATTTACATCTTATATGAGGTATGAGTTATGAGGTAACTAAGTGCAAGCATTCTGGTTCTTCTGTCCAAAGAGCACTTGACCTTGGTCTTTGTACTCCATTTTGCTTGCACTCAACCCAAAATGTCGGACTTAATCCCGGCCCTCTCCACAAAGTTGAGGAGCTGGTTCGGGCCGACATTCACAAAATCCTCAGGTTCTAACATAGCCGAATCCAAGTATTTCATTTTGTCCGTTAGGAATCTGTCACATCTGCACAGAACATGCACAGGTGTTTCCTCTTGTTCTCCACACCATCTGAAAAGGTCATTTCTCGTTTTTCCCTTTATGTGGAGATAACATCTAAATTTGCAGTGTCCAGTTATGAGAGATATAACCTCTCTTGCCCTGGTTCTGCTCATTTTCCACAATTTAGCAGCCATGATATCTGCTTCTTGCCCTGAGAGTTCTTTGGTCCATCTACAACCGTCATAATGTTGCCAGTTGTTGCCCTGAATTCTTTTCAATTTCTCATTTATATGTTTAATACCTTCCCCAAAGGGAATTCCGACTTGTACTTCACCAAGTCCTTTAGCTCCATCCTTTGCTAGGATGTCTGCTACTTCGTTTCCTTCGAATCCCCGGTGTCCAGGGATCCAAAAGAGTCTAACTTTGTTTTTCCTTCCGGCTAGTTCATTTAAGAGTCCCGAGGTCCTCTCCACTAGCCTCTATCTCCTGGTACAAGCTGTCAGTGCCTTAATATATATATATAGCTGCCTGACTATCTGAACATATGTTGATGCATTTCCAAGTTATATTCTTATTAATCAACACTTCTGCACATTTCCCAATGGCTAAGGTCACTGCCCGGAAAACCGTGTTGTACTGCCCCAGAGAGCAGACATATCTGTCCGCCCTTCCGGGTCCACACACTCCGGCTCCAATTCCAGTTATAGTCTTAGACACATTAGTGTGCCATATGCATCCGTTTCTTTAGCCCAAGCCCTTATTTAAATCCTCTCTGTCCGGTATACAGATCCCAAATCTGGTGCCCAAGTTATATTGAGAATTACATCTATCCTGTATCGATTTATATTTTTCTCCTGAAAGCAGAAAGCTTTCTATTGTCCTGTGCCCTATGTTACCAGGTTTCCAGTAACCCAGGCATCTTAGTCTATGTGCTGTCCTAGCTGCCGCTCCCACAATACTCAGTTTCAGATCCTGAACCCCAAGTATCTCTGTGAGAGCGGCCGTAGGATCCAGGATAACTCCCAGATATTTCACTTCATCCACAAAAGCTATCTTTCTATTATAAAATCTGATCTTTCTCAGATTCGCCAGTTTATACTTCCTGGTAAAGATCATGATATTAATTTTGTCCGGATTGACCGTAAGGGATCTTTCCGTACACCATCCTCTGACTTTATTTAGTCCATCCTGTAATTTATCTGGTATTACCTCCTCATATTTGCCAGCTACCAGGAGGACAATATCATCAGCGTAACCCACCGCTTAAAAGCCGTTTTTGTTCAGATCTCTAATTAGATCATCTACCTTGCTTGACCCCCACCCCCCTGTGGACAGCCTTCTGATACTAGTCCTCCTGTTTCTATTCCCATCCAGGAGGAACTTACTTCTCTGTTGCTGAGAGTACCCAGCATCCATCTCACAATCGGGATGGGTATCACGTGTTTCTCGCATTCTTTCCCAATAGAACTCCTTCGAGTGTAGTTGAATGCTCCTTCGATGTCTATAAAGGCACCTAAAACCACTCTAGAGTTTGTGATGTTGTCCTCAATGTAGCTTACTACTGAGTGCAAAGCAGTGTCGGTGGACCTTCCAGCCTGATAAGCATGCTGATTATCATGCAGAGGAAAGTCCCGTAACGGATCTTTACATATCTATCAACCAATCTCTCTAGAGTTTTGAGTAAGAAGGACGTCAGGCTTATTGGCCTAAAAGCCTTAACCTCCGTGTAGTTGTTTCTACCAGGTTTTGGTATGAACACTACTCTTATTTTCTTCCAGGGTATCGGTATGTACCCCGTACACCCAGTTCGATTGAAAGCTCGCCCCCCAGATAGCTAGTTAAAAAGATTTATGTTGGTATTAATTATACCATGAAAGTAAAGTTCGTCAAGTCATCTTACATCCTTATTGTATTAAGACAGAGAACGTATATCAGATAGACGTTCTCTGAGAAAAATTCCCTCAATATTTTTTTCTTCCGAATGTCGAAGCGTGTGTATGACGAACTGGACTAATTAAAAATTATTCAATAATTAAATGTCTTATTTTTTTAGTTATCGCTATCGATTTTTAGTATCCTTACCTCAAAACTTACTTATACAAAGTTTTAAGCAAATCTATTAATAATTACCTGAGATATTGCAAGTTGAATGAAAAAAAGTAATTGAATTTGTCTATTTAAAAATGTAAGTTTTTAATTTTTATTACATTAATTATAGCAAAGAAAAAATAATTTTTTCATGAAAATATTTTTTATTTTATGATACACGTTGCAGTAATCTTCAAATGAAAATTATGCCACTTCATTTTCTTATGAAAACCGCTCAATATGTAAAACATCTTGACACTTGTTCGACCGCATATCCTCTTATAGAATCCGACCGTTCAATTAATAAATTATTTTATTAGCAATAAAAATTGCTAACATTTGAGTTCGTTAAAATGGTATTAGGAACAAAAAAAACCTGGTTCATATTTTGAATTTTCAAATGTTTTATTCTTCTATTCTATTTAATTAAAATTCCAAGATTTTAGAAATGAATTGTGTGCAAATATTAATATGGTAAGAAGAAAAAATATAAATTGGCAACTAAAATAAATGTAAAATATTATGAAGAATTTAATATAAAACAATTCGATACATATAAGTAATTGCTCACTTTTAGAAGAATTCCTTCCTGAATTGTTACTACTATTTGACTTATTGGAATTTTCTTGAATTTGATTTTCGTTGTCAGATTCATCGTCATTTAAGTCCTGGTTACCATTTTTAACTATTTCTAATAATTTGGCAACTTCTAAAATTTGCTTGTGGGCAACTGGCATTTGATAATGCTTTTTGTGGATTTCTCCTTCGTGACCTAGAAAATCGGCCAAATCGGCTGAAAATTGTTTCGATAGATTTAAAATGACGCATGTGGTAGCAACATGTTTTCTTAAATTTGTTCCTCTTAGCGAGGTAGGTATATTTGCACCACATTTTTCGGAATATTCTCTCATCAATCCACAAGCTCGAATATATTTCAGTCTCTCAGCGCCCTCGTTTGGAAGACCGAATATATAAGGATTATGATCTGGTACTCCGGCATCTTTTCTATGTTCCAGTATGGGTAAGAAACATTCTTCTAAATCTTTTGTAAAATAATAGGAATATTTCTATTAAGTTTGCCTCTGACTTCAAATCGAACGTACATATTTGCATATTCTTTCTCTTTACTTGACAAACGTCGATACACTTGAGAGTCAACGCGATCATCGATGCTTTGACGCGCATTAAAATCTTCAATAAGACATCTTTCAGTTTCACCTGGACGTCGTTGATTGAAAAGTATAACAGAAATTAAAGTATAATTCATCAGCATTTTCCATGTGACATAATTAAATTCTACTTTGAGGTTATCGAATGCCTTCTGACGATTTTCTTCTAAGAAATTCCATAAACTTGCAATGTCTTTTCTAGAAAGCAGAACAATTTGCTTATGTCTTTGCTCTTCATACCTTTGTTCCACGGCCACTTTATTAACGTCTAAAGCAAATTTTGCTGTAAATATTTTAAGAAATGCTTCTGTTTTGCGTTCATTTTCAGTATCATCTGCTTTTGCATAATTTACGCTTAAAGTTTTTCCAACGTGTTTAATTAATGTTAGTAAATTCAGTGCCACAGCTGGAGATCTATATTCGGATTTATCTTCATCATATCCAGCCACTTCATTACACGTATCAACGACAATCCCATAATATTTAGGTTGGTAAACGTGTGCAAAATCTTCAATTTCTGGGTTTGATTTTTGTAAAATTTTTAGAATATTTCCGAGGTATCGTAAACGGAAACGTATCAGATCATACTGATACACGTATTTATATTTTTTACACTGATTATTTGCGAATTAAATAATCAAACTGTCATATCTAATAAGCTTGTATATATCGTCATTTCTCATTACTGGGAGCAATTTATTACGCACAAGTTTAGAAGCATCAGGATGACACCTCGACTGAATTCTTCTACTTTGAATAATATGTACGGGACCTACAAATTTTTTGCCTTCATTGCAATGTTGACGCAAACGTCAACATCCAAAAAAAAATAAAAAAAAACCTGAAAATAAAATAAAATTACGTTTTCCCGACATTCCACAAAATTAACACGGGAGAATCGCGAGCCCCAAAGAGCTCAAGCGACCACCCGTGAAGATGCGCGCACACATACACACACAACTCACACATACACACAACTCATCTCCAGTCAAGGAGGAAACCAAAAAAGGACATATTGGTCGCGAACTCCGGAAGAGCTCAAGCGACCAACAGACCCATAAAAAACATATATCGCGAACCCCAAAGGGGCTCAAGCGATCTCATGTTGGCCGCGAACTCCTTAACGGCTCAAGCGACCAAGCATGAATGGCACGCCAGCTATTGACGCCGCTATTATATAGCCCCCACTCGCGTCGTCATGTTAGCGCCTGCGCACTTCTCGACTATGGGCGCCGCCATGTTAGCGCCTGCGTACTTCCAGGCTATGGGCGCCGCCATGTTAGCGCCTGCGCACCTCTCGACTCCGCGCGCCATGTTGGCGCCTGCGTACACCCGTTATCGCGGGTATAAAAGACGTGCATTCCAAGCACTCAGCACCATTCGTCGGCCAGCAGTCGATCGAGAGTCTCCTCTCAGCTACTTCTTAGATACCGCGACACCAGTCGTACTCCGAGGGACAGCGGCGGAGAGAGTCGGCTAACCCCGTTAGCCAGGAAATCCGCCGATAACCGCATTCATCGACGCCGAGGGACGCAAAGCGAGAGCCGGCAAACCCAATTAGTCAGGAAGTCCGCTACTGCTCTCTTACCCGGCACAGTGCCAAATCTCCAGGACTGTCACCTAGGTGCCAGTCCACCATCCCCTCTCTGCCTCCACAAGGCTCTGCCCGTGGCCCGGACCGCCGTATCGAACGTGCACCGGACACCACGGGGTCACACTGTTGGAGTCCCCCCCCCCCCGAGACAAAAGGGAATTTTGCATCACTTCACTTATCCCATCGCGCCGCGTTTAGTATAAATCTTTATTTTTATTTATTTGTTATTACCCTTTCCCTCTTTTTGTTATTTTTATTTAAAACTTTTCGTTGAGGGATTCCCTCCGGGGGCCTGAACCGCCGTCTCAGACGTGCACCGGCACCACGGAGTCCCCTCGGGAAAAGCCCCCGGTGAAGCTTGCATCACCACCCTCAATCCCCCATCGCGGAAAATACGCCGCACCGCCAAACGGCGAAACGCCCGACAACGCTCCGCGGCAAAGCGTCAAAACCGCGCTACCTCCCCCGAGCTCCGGCTCAGCGACCCCGACCTAGAAGCGGAACTCAACCGCGAACTCGCGGAATTCCAGGTCACGGTTCCCTCCATCAATCACGAACTCGATCAACAGATCCTTTCGGATCTCTTGAACGAGCCGATCCCCGCCGGTAGGCTTTCCTTCACACCCCCTGTGCCTCCGGCGCCTCCTCGGCCGGCTCCCAAACGCCGCGCCACCAACATCATCCCAGACCCGACCAACACCATCAGACGCCGGACCACTCCGGTCCCTTTCCACCGTGTGGGCAAGCACACCACCGGGCCGTCTCACTCCCTTACCCGCCAACGTCTTCGCATTCGCCCCTGGCCACCTAACCCCTTCACCATCAGTCCTTCTGAGGACTAAACTCCTCCGTCCGCTTCCGGACATCTAGTCACCAGCCCTTCTCAGGGCTAACCATCGGCCCTTCTCAGGGCCACCCTTTTTAGAAAAAACTCATCCTCACCTACCGAGCAACGACACGGTCGACCCGCCTCGCCTTCTCGAGGAGCACAGCCTCCTCACTAACAGCCAAACAACCAAACCGACCGACGTCACAATGTGGTTAGTTTAGTTAGATTTTAAAGAAATAAACTTCTTCATGGGTAAAAATGGCACTTTTTCGCAAATAACTAAAACGGTCAGCCAAAACCAAATTTTTTCTGCATAATCGTAATCAGCGCAAAAAAATACATCGTTTTCATGTTTTTTTACCCACCTTGGGGGGGGGGGTATTCCGAATAATTACCGACAAAGTTTGCAATAAATTAATATTGCAACTATAAATTAAGATGTAAGCTAAACTATCTCACAAGTTGGATCAAACTGCTGCACACGGTGTACAAATTTGATTAAAATCGTTTAAGTAGTTTAGGATTTTAGCGCGGACAAACAATGTGACAAGTAATTTATATATATTAAGATTACATAAACTTATATTAAATAATTTAATTCAAAATAAGTGACGTGTTTCATATACTTAAGGACAGCAAAAACATAATTTATTATTTGATAATAAAAACGATTAATTTAATAATAATAACTAATGTACTAAATTTCTAATTAAATTATAACACATTTCTAACATTTTTGTACATATTTTGTTACTATTTTATAATAAATTACATATTACATTACGTAATATGATCTCAAGAATAGTATTTGGTTTATTTCTACTTACAATAATAATGATGTAGAACATCCGTTTGATTTCAAACTTTACAATTTCTTACAAAATATTCCAAACAAATCAAGCATAAATTATAATACGAGTATTTAAATTCATCAAAACAAAGATACAAATTTTGGAATTATAATTCAAAATAAATGCCTCGAAATTAAACTCATTTTATTTCGAAGAAAATAGATGCGTCTTCGGCGAAATAATACAATTAATATGAAAGCGATAATAATAGGATTTATTCGAATTTAGAAGCAAAACATTCTCAATGGTAAATACAGAGTTTAACTCGTATATCAAATTGCTTTGATGCAATTTGACACCAAAATAAAAGTGCGTTGTATTTACGAAATGAAATAATTTAAAGAGCTAAATATTAAATTTTGAAGAAAATAATTTTACGTAAATTTTATTTAATAATATCGAAAGTCGCTGAATCAGTATTTCATTGTATATAATCAAATTTAGTTAGTTATTTTCTATGTCCTTAAGTACGTAAGCGCCACTGTACGTTTCTGACGAGCTAATGAAATCGAATTTTTCTATATACCTCCAGAACTTTCTATCCTTGTTCCTTAGTTCCGCCACATTCCAGAATAAAATCTTTAATATGTCTCCTTCTCTCTTCTCTCCTTTTTTTCTCTATATTCCATTTCTGGTTCACTCTAAAACTCCTGCCTATTTCCTGCTCTTTCTTTCTCCCTCTCTAACTGTTTCTCCCATTCTACCTTCTCTAAGGCAAAGCTATGGGGGGGATATCTAGTGGGATGCAGAGATCAAGCCATTGAAAATAGGAGTAAACTAGTATACAAAAAGTGAAAGAACAAGTGACTTCCAAACTACACAAAGAAAATGAAATATATAATGTGTGCTCTGTGTATAATCAATGTAATTTGAGAGAAAATTTGTCACGACTAGTTGAGGCAAGTATAGGAATTTAATAAATATAAAAATGTGTTAGAAATTAATGAAACAAAATAAAATTAACAAAATTAACAAAATTAACAAAACTAACAAAACTAACAAGACTAACGAAACTAACGAAACTAACGAAACTAACGAAACTAACGAAACTAACGAAACTAACAAAACTAACAAAATTAATTAAACTAACTAAACTAACTAAACTAACTAAACTAACGAAACTAACGAAACTAACAAAACTAACAAACCTAAATTTAAAAATCAATGAATATTATTATGTATAAACTTGTTTTTATATTTTATTTATTTATAAAATTATTTATTGTTTTTATCAATTAATTCAATCTGACTACGTATTTATTTAATTGAATTATTAATTATACAGGGAGATTCAAAAAGGATTTTACAACTTTGAAAATTTATATAAATTTTATTAAATTTATATAATATATAATAATATTTTTATTATATATTTTTTTATATAATATTTTATTATATAAATTATATAATATATAATAAATAAATAAATCTATTCTTCAAACCAAAACACACAGCTAGCACGCTCGGGTCCAGTGAAGGCAGCCATCTTTGACGTAACTGCCGCTAGCGCTTGTGCGGCGCGACCAGGCACTAACGGACAACGCGAGTCAAAACTTGG
>JABFPN010003343.1:0-18460 GCA_022817305.1 Leptoteleia sp. ZL-2020
CTTTCAGTCAGTGTCCGATCAGTGTCTTTACGAGTGTTTACGTTCAGCCAGTGCTTTTTTATTAAATACTTTTGCTTTTTTTATTAAATAAAAATACTTTTTTAATTTTACAGTTTTCAGTTAACCTCCTTATTAATGTGAAAAATAAAATTACAGTTTCTGTTATTTGGAACAAACAAGACTTTTTAATATAACTAATTGATCTTTTTTCATTAATCGTCGATAATTAATTTAAAATATACATATATTCGTATGTCGTGTGGATATATACATTTATAAACACTTCATACCATTGTTAGGTTAAATTTGCTTCATCTGTTGAATATTCTTAAACTAAAACTATTTTATTCTTTACTTTAAAACACATCTATTTAATATAAATAGAAATTATTCTTAATATAAATATATGCTTTGTAAGAATAATGTATGCTTATTATAAATAGAATTTAGTTTTGTCCATATATTGAATGGAATCCCTATTTAATATAAGAAGATTCTATTACTCTTAAATAGACAGTTTTGTGAGTGTAGAAAGTAGTAGTAACAGTGGTGATAAAATCTACCATAAAAAAGAAGTGAAAAAATTTAATGAGTCGAGTAAATTTCTCTAAACTTATTCATGTCGAGTATAAAATTGTTTTTAAAAATTTTCTGAACAAATAAGATTTTTAAAAAGTCTGTTCAATGGTAAAATATTAATATACAATTATCGTGCCCGAACACCTTCATTTATTTAATTGAATAAAGATGGCGAGTTGTTGTGAAAATAAATATCGTATTATTAAGTAACGGAACGCGATCAATCGAGTTAAGTTTGACAAATATGTTAACAATGAGATGAGGGCGAGGTCATTACGCACGGCATCAATCGAGATAGGATATCAAAGTAACGGGAGGAAATTGGATGCAGGGCCCTTGTGTCAGGTCAGTGTCCCGGCTCGAGCGCAGCCATTGCGATATTGCTTGACTCTAATTAATTTGACGATGACGCATGAAGAAAATTAAAGTTCGTCATAACAATCTAAAAGCACGAGGCATGCTGCTTTGCGGAGTAATACGAATTCGTTCTCTCTGTTTAAGTCGCCGATTCGTGAGTCATTTGTTGTTCTTCGAAACGTTAATCTTTTCGTTCCGTTTGGTTTCCCAAAACAAATATTATTAGACCATTCATTTGGTACTATAAAACGTTACCCTATTATTAAAATAAAAAGGAAAGAAAGAAGGAATAGGATGCCGCTCGGAAATTCCGCTCATTCATGCGGCTTAATGAAAAGTCACGATTTTATTTTAGTTTAACCAACGGAGAACTTATAATATTTTCGTGTGAGAGAATTACTTAACCACTACAGGGAAACAATGCATTTTAATTTGAAGCATTAAGGGGGTTTCTCAATAATCTGTGGTACAATAACAAAATTATGAAGTGGAAGTTACTTGAAAATAACTTGACAAGAAATGAGAAATATTACCCAATAATAAAAGTTCTCAGTTGAAAATAAAAAAAAAAAAATTAAATATACTAACTTTGTATAATGATTAATTTGAGTTTAGAAAACCTTATTTAGGAATTTATTTTCTGACGTCTTCATAACAGAATATTGTTTCTTCTTGAAAATTTACACAATCTTTCAAAATTATAAAATTGAAAATCCACGTTCAAATCTTTCTGATTACATAGTGATTACATAATTTTATTACAAAAATGATAATACTAAAATTGCCAATTAACATTTTAACACAATCTGTATGATTTACATCTAGGTCTAAACAAGTCGATAAAATTGTAGAGAAACTTATCATGATTTCGCATTAAATCAGGAATAAACTTATTATTCTTCCTACCGATTGTTCATTTTATTTCGAGTAATAATATTTTTTTTAATTTAAATTTGTATGCAGCCATGCAAACTAAAGTAAAAATTGATATAATGAAAAAAGTTTAATGGTCTTTGATATATAGTCTTACAAATAATAAGAATGTTATAAAACTTAATACATCATGATTAGTTCGTTAACTTGTTTCCCACAACGCACTTCGACAACAGCCCGATGAAATTTTCATGAGGTCTAATTTAAAAACATTAAACGCATACGGAAAGAAACAATTGCTGTTTCAAGTAAAAATTTGATAAGTCAACAAGAAAACATACTTAGTAATACAGGTAGAAACATTTCTACGATAGTGGCTTTATTATTAAGGAATAAATTTATTGAATACTGTTTGCTATTCTAAAATAATAATGGGGAATACATATATTGTATATTTTATGTATATTTTATTTGAATGTATGATAAATATTTTGCTGTAAGATAAGTTATATTAAGTACAATGTTGTTAATAACAAAAATACTACTAATAAATCTTTTACATTTATTAGAACACGTTATTTTTGCGTATTTCGTGTGTGTGTGTGTGTGTGTGTGTAAAATATAAAATAATGGTAAAATAGAAATTGAATCTTTCATCCTTACTTATTCAATAACATTTTCTTTCACTTTCAAATAGCATTACATACACCTGCTTCTTAGTTAATATTATTTCTATCCACAAGGAAATTCTTTACACTATGTGCTAAAATTCATTTATACATTTTTCCGTAAGTATATTAATGGGTGAAATAAAGGCCATCTTATATATCAATGAAATTATATTACCATTTCTATTCTTACTTCTTTCCCCGAATCATATTTTCATTTCTCTCTTTCTCTCTCAAAAATGGCACTAATATAAAAAGTAGGGAAAAATAGTAAAGTCAAATTATAAAGTTACATAAAGAACAATCAATAATGGATTTACAACGTAAATTTCACTATTGGAAGTTATCCTAATGGCAGTCAATAACAGTGAACGGAAAAAAATTGTGGCCGTGTATTCCGTAAATGCGTTCGAAATTCAATCAACAAGCATAATACTCGTTACTGGCGGTGTACATACACATTAGACGGCGGGGCGTAAACATTTTTTCGCCATCGCTGTGTTTGCAAAAAGTGTAAACACAACGGGTTAACGGAGGTGACTGTATTATGGCGAGCGTCCCAATGCCGTATCCTGCGAGCGCGTCTTTGAAATAGGCAAACGATACATAATGAAAAAGTCGCCTATATCGCCGTTAATCTCCACAATTAGCCTGGCTCGACGATCGCGATAATCGTGCCAGTCGTGTACGTTCTCACGAACAACGTCGAAAGTAACTTGCCCGCGCGCGAACGCCGTAAAGTTTATTTTCAATCCGGCGTACCGTTAAACGACGAAAGGAGAGGAGGACGCGAAAGAGAACGCAAAGAGGACGCGAGGTGCCGAGATGGAGGAAGAGACACACAGTCGCGAACAGCGTGATTTCAATTTACAGGAGCGCGAGGGTGCGCGGCAAAAAAGCTGCAGGCTGCAGCTACGAAATAGCCAATGCATATGTATAGACGCATCCGAGGAATCCGCGCCACATCTATCTTTCGCTTTTAATTAAAAATTAAATTGTTTTGCCGTGCGCGCAAAAAAGCGATAATTGACGTGGCTGCTTGACGCCCAACGAATTTGCCTTTCTTTGTCGGTAACTGTAACACCCCTAATAGAAATTGTAATCAGGCTGAAATGAGGCCCTGATTGGAAATCAATGTTCCTATAGGAGCTTCTAATTAGATATACAGATCTAAAGATGTTTGCCGTTGTAAACTGCACACCAATGGATCAGTCAAGAACTCAATCAAAAATCATAATTTTACACACAAAGGAAAAAAAAGTAAACCGCTGGGAATTGAAATCTGTTTGTTCAGCTCACAGTATTGTTTTGTTGATATCGAGCTACGACACGTCATTACGTATATCAAAATATTACGTGTATCTGATCAAGAAAATCTAACTGGAATCCTGGGTATGGATTTGACACAGCACAAGTGCCAGCTAGTTTCCGAGCTAAGATTTTATGTAGTTACGTAGCTAGTTTTCTAAAATAAACTTATCTCTATTTGAAGGTTACAAAATCTACATCTAGCTACATTTTAGATCTCATAATAAGATAGGAATCCAGTTAGGAAATTAGACGGATTGAAATTAAATTCTAAACCAAGATTCCAAGAATTTTTGCTGAATTGGACCCGTATAAATTGCAATTTTTTAATATAATCAGACTATATTAATCTATTGTCATATTTATCTAATATAAATAAATGTCTAAACTATCATATCGCAAGATACTGATTAGGTATCGCAATTATGATCATATAAAAGCGTACTTTTTTTTTTTTTACAAATTAAAGCGAGCCATAAGTCTGCTCGAGTTAAAACATTTACAAAGAAATAGCACATTTTTTACGCGAGCTACCCAGTCTGATTTTTATTAAAGATGCGCGAACGTTGTCCCCAAATCAGCTCGTCTCATTTCCCCTGGCCCCTACTCTGTTTCCTAGCCGGCGGTAACGAGGGAAAACTTTCCCGTCATGATACGTAACCACGCTCGTACCTTTACCATTGTTTGCACGCGCGTGTTACGCAAATTTCGCTCACCTTCTCAATTTTTGCAGATTTTCACGCAATCCCTTTTTCACTTACAATTTGCTTTTACTTTTTCTTATTACCGTTCCCTCCTCCCCTTCCTTCGCCGGATATTAAATGAGAGTCGCGCGTAATGTTTTATGCCATTTGCTCGCTTCAAGCTGCGGAGAACTTTTTCCTTGCTCGTCTGTTTGCGAAGTAAGAGGGACGACACACTCGTACGTATGTGCTCTCGTCTCGATTAATTACAGCTTTCGCGATCGCGTCTACAATCTATACATCGGAGTGATATTTTTGCGACACTCAAACTCGAGTCACGTAGCCGTTTAGTATCACTTACGCATTTCTCCCACGAGCGGATGGGACGGATTTTTCTTGCCCGATCGGTTGTACGTATAATTTTCCCTCTTTGAATGAGGACTATTTAGAAAATGCAACACTGTTGCCATCAGGATTTGCGCCGTGAATGACAACTGACTCGCCAGGGTGATGTGCGCATTATAGCATCGTTCTTGTTGGCGTTTCTCGTTTCGGGAGAAAAGTTATCCGCGAACGTTGCTTCGCCCCGAGATGATACCAAGATTGGTCGTTTAACCACGCTCCTCCGGTTGTCACGAATGTCAAAATGTTTGTTGTGTAAACATCCTGCATAAATTAATAAAGTTTACATTTGTCTGCTAAAGTCAACACGTTTGATTACAACAGCATTTTATTGCGTCGCATAGAGCCGCGAGTACGTATTTACCTGGTAAACCGCGCGAGACAATTAATTATCTTAAAACTAATTTTCTAGATGTTACTTCGCATTGAACAGGATGACGTTTAATTATAAATGTAATGTATCGAATGAAATTTGTTGGCAACGCGAAAAATAACGTTATCTCGCGTCAATCCGGCCTGATGTCAAGAGAAATGTTTGATCAAATAATCGTTTCCCTTTGCGCGAAAAAAAGGTTACGTGATTTAAATTGACAAGCTAAGTGAAGCTGAGCCGAATGAATAAAATTACTGTTCGCTTATTAAGAAATAAAAAGAATCGCATTTATCAACGCTTTTTCCTGCAAAGGCGAGAGCGCGAGTTCATCCGAAATCTGAAAAATACGTAATGTAAATTGATATATAAAATTAAAAATTTCCACTGCGCGAATGAAAACCATAAAATGAGTTGGCGAGTTTTATTTCAGAGGAAAATTTACCTTTCTGACGAAAACTGTGACTTTAAATGAAAATTAAGTTTCTGTTGGCTGTCGCGAGAGACGTCGCGTGAAAGAGAAAAAAAAAAAGAAGGGAAAAAAAGCAGGGTGAAAGAAAAAAGAGAGGAGGCGGGGGCGAAAAAAAAGAGAGGAAAAGGTGGGGGCGGAAAAAAATGGAAACATGGTCATGATTTACGCCACAAAAAACTATAATGTTTTCTGACGAATCTGCTACTTTTTGATGAATAGTCGTAGGCACGCGCGCGGTCGCAAAGAAATTGTTAACAAAAAGCGCGCGCTTGAAAGAGTCACCGGGGAAACCTGCTGTATAAACACAAAATATTTATGTGACATTGTAAGCTGTTTTGACGCGAATTTAATGAATGCGTATAAAAATATACATTATTTTTTATTACTCGCGGGGAGTTGCAACGCTGCGAAAAACAATTTCGGTCGATTCTTACAACGCTTTAAGATCATAGAATTCCGCAGTTAAAAAAGTGCTAAAATACGTTTTACACTCGTTGAAGAACACATAAGAATGCGAATGAAAGACTTAATTCAAGAAGCAATTTTAAAGGATACGGTCCTTGCTCCAAGAAAATATCACTACACGGGGAGTTTAAAGTAAAGGGAACTCGTAGCTCGTCCCACTATTCGTAGCAGGTGCATATTATTCACGACGCGACCGGATGGATCTCGCGCGAATTCATAAAGCAGTCTTTTGTACGGATACTTCAGCGATGCTGGCAATCTTTATGGTAATTTCACAGACTAGCGAGACTTATGAAACTTGGAAGAATTTCACTCGGGTAACGAAAAACGCGTAAAGCTGCCGTTCCTCGCGATGATGAAGCGATTAAAAAATTTTTTTCCCGCCCACGCAAATCGCGATAAAGTGATTCGTCTTCATCGGCGTTTTATCATTTGCTGCCCATTGTTTATTGCATGTTTACGGCGGCCACGATAATACCGCCGTCCGGCGAAAAAAAATTTTTATTGAACCATTACACGAATTATCGTTTTTTGAGTTTAAATTAGCTTTTCACGTTGATCTAGTATTCCGTGTAATTTTATTCAGTCACGTCGATCATCTTCTGCTAATTTTGAGGTAAACCGCAAGCATGCATCTCAGATTATTATGATCCATTTGCGTTCATGGCGAGTGTAAAGTGCTTCCTTAGGTGCTTTGTTTTCTATAACGAGTCTAAAGGTCCATTGAGACGACAGGAAGGTATACATTACTTTCGAATATGACGACGATAAAGAACGCCCTGTTTAATTAAACGTGTACTGCCACAAACGTTGTCACAGAACATCATAACCAACAGCATATTTTCGCATTAAATTTAATCACCGATCCTTTCTTTCGCCTTTCCTTTTTATTTATTATTAAAACTCGGCGATTGTTCTTTATAACCGAACCAAGGGTCAGTTACTTTGTTTTAAGTATCTTGAAGGAAAATTTGTCAGTGTAAAAAATGTGCTCAAAAGGAATTTCATAGAAGGAAATTTGATCGTTTAAAGAAAAGGTAAAAAAAAATATTAAAAATTAATGAAAACCATGAAGCTGCAAAGGATTTTTAATATACGACGAACATTTTTGCGCTATAAAAATCACGAAACAATTATTATATTTGTGATATTACGTAACCGATTCATAAAACAGTTTATGACAATAAAATGCTTCTATAACGTAAGAACGAAACATTAAATTTCCTTCCTCTGTAATTCATTAAATAACAATTATTACATTAGCGTAATTAGATAATATTGAAGAATAAAAGTCGTACAATACTCGTGCATTTAAATAAGGAGAAAGCGAGTTAACGTGCGCTAATTTAACACTTGACGCGCGTTAATTTCTTTATTCGAAATGAATTGTTTGTCTAACAAGGCGATAAAATGTGTACCGCGGTAAGAGGAGGTGTGAAAGAAGGTCTTGCAGTTGAAAAGAAAAGAAAAAAAAGAAAGAAGAATAAATAAAAATAAACAAACAATAGCGCACGTAACAAGATGTAAAAAGGCATGAAATTGTTCACGACAATAACTAAGATAACTGTAAGTGCGCATATTATAATATACACGGAGATATTGTGGTTGCGGTATAGCAGGCAAGTAAAGATAGAGTTCTATTGGTGCATTCAAGACGCTGTATACCGACGGGTGTCTTTAATATGCGACAGACAAGTTGACCTCGCCCTTTTCGTGGGTTACTTGTTTTAGACTATTATCCAAGTAACGTCGGTACCAACTCCTAGACTGCTCCTAGGGAATTCATAATAACCGCTCTATATAAAGGCACTACCACAACACTGTGCAGCGGCACGCCTTGTTGCAGAGGAGACGGGGGCTAAAGTATTGCGCGCGCGGCACACATTCACGCATTGTCGTTTCCGCAATCACTTCAACACATTTTACCCTTTCCCTACGTTGGAAACTGTCGTCATTTGTCAAGCTCATTTCACTCATTGTGGAGGAACAATATGAACTGTTTGCTATATAAGAGGATGATAACAATTATTTCAAGGATGTGTCAGAAATTTGGGAGTTAATTGCCTTGATAAATGTAGCGTTTGTGTGAAAGGATTTTGGGAGCGACATTTCGGGAGAGATGTTCATTTACATCGTCTTTGGAATTCAAAAGAAGCGTAATTTATTGCGCCGCGGCATTTGCATTTTCGCGGCATTGTGAACTTGTCGGCTAAATATTATTCTACGTTTATGCGATTCGGGCGCACATTCCGGCTGACCAAATTGTTAATAAAACCAGCGACAGCAGGCAATAAAGGAATAATTCTGCCAACGTTTACGGCCCAGTCACGATGTGCGAATCCAAACAGAGATGGTGTAAAGACATAAATCGATATGATAAACAACTGTAAGGCATTGCGGATTTGATTGATCATCCTAGTTTCAATCCCCGATTTCGAGGGAAATGAATTTCACAGTCTAACTTGTTCGGTTGCACGCATACAATTGTCTTGTGATTGGTTTGCGAATTACCGAGATCAGATTTACCTTAATGCCTGAGCACAATGACTTTCATTAGTTGTTTGTCAGAATGTACATTAAGCTCTGCGATAAGAAGTTGATTTTCATCCTAATTGGAAATATTTTACTGAAACGTTATAATAATCAATTTATAGATTCATGCACAATCGTGATTGTGGCTCATACATTCATGGCAAAAAATATATTCGCTTTGGTAGATAAATGGGTTTATCCAACAATTTTTAACTAATTTAGTAAGAATATATTTTATTTGCAGAATGACACACATATTTAATTGAATAAAATGAATATTTTTGCGTTACATAAACTGTATGGCTGATTCAACCATACACTCATCCAACTTAGGGACAGAACATAGTCTTATTATATCAACGAAAATTGCTTCGACTTCAGTGCGTTGAGAATTAGAGAAATTTGTATGGCCGATTCAGCCATAAGTGTAATTCAATGAACTCGTTAGGTTAATTTTCATAAAATTTAGTTACATAAATTTGTTTGGCAACGATAATTATAATTTCTACTAGAGTCAATAATAATAGAAAAACGATATATCTCATTTAAATCGAAATTTAATAGTTCAGTTCATACTTTTTTCCGCGTGTAAATGTAAAAGGAGTGAGTAGGAATAATAAGGCTAACGATCGAATTCCATACTTTAGAATTATGTTATTCGATGTTGTTCCCATTCCTTGCATATTGTTCCCATGCAGTTACTTTCCAGATGTGACAACTAAATATTTAGATGAGTTGAATGAGAATTTATTTTTGTGACCCGAAGCTACGAAGCAATGTATATTTATCAAAGCATAATTAAACGAAACCCCACTGAACCTTATTTAGAACATTCAATAGAAATTTAGATAATATCCGCGTATACTTTCCTAACTAGACTGCATAATTAAACGACTATTTCTTTTTTTTTTTCCTTTTTCAGTCGAATACTTCGTTTTATCCCACGAGTTACAAATTTTTATTCCCATTTTTACAAATATATATTATTTTCGCATTACATTCAACGAGTATATTATTCGATGAATGTAATGCGAGATATTATATCAGAAAAGAGTTGAATCGAAAATCAGTGATATAATATAAATAGCGACAATTTTTATAATCCGAATTAAAAATATCAAAAGGGGTATCAATTATATCCCAGATATTTGAATCTGATATTGATGAAAAGAATGAAATTACTAATTATACGGAATCATTAGTGAAATGAAATTGAAAATCCTAATAATTGATACTTTCAATTATGAAGTACAAAAATTGAAGAAAGTTAATGTCATTCCTGACATGACCTTACATGAAAATAAAACGCAGCAATTCATCGCGGCATTTTTCCTTGCTGTGCACCGGGCGAATATTTATGAATATTGTTAAACTTGAAATGAGTGGAAGCAACGTATAAATCACGGCGTAAAATAATCAGGGTGAAATACTAAAATGCTCATAGCCGTTGAATAATCATCCGTACTTTGCGTGGTGCATGTCACCTGCACACCGAAGATAGCAGCGCATCGCACTTTGCGCTATAAACCATGGCCGTGGCTAATGCCAGCCGCTTTACCATATCTCTCTCGATTACGGTGTAACTGCCTCCACGGATCGGCAGATTTCCGAGAAGGTATGCCGGTTAACAATTGGATGCAGTTACGCATCGAATGACGATCCTCCTGCAGGGTTTTATATATATATATATATATATATATATATATATATATATGTTTCGTGGCCTTTCTCTGTCTCCCTCGCGCGCTCCCTTTCTCTCTTTCCCTTCGTCTATTTCAGTGCAATCTCTCTTTCTCTTCGTAGGAATTGAATCCAGTAACGAGAAAACTGGATTCAGGTTGCACTTCATGGAAAGCATTGTCCGTAAAATGCACCGCGGTCAGCAATCGACATGCAAGCGAAACTGCGGCGGGTCGTTGCGTATGTACCCAACCGCTGCTCAATAGCATTGCTCCACACATGGCTCTTTCTCCACGCCCCAGTGCCAGCCAAATCGAACGCCAGTTGACAAACGGCCCCGTTCCCTCGTCAAAACAGTGAAGACGATTTTTGTCCAACCATGCGCGTACGGTGGCCAACAATTTAATTTGCCAGCCGGGGCTGCACCAGCACGCCACCCCGTCGGACGCAAAGACAGCCACCTCTGGTCTCACGAGCCAACGAGCCAACGAGCCAACGAGCGTCCGCCGAGCGGCTGCTCGCTCTTGGGAAGCTTCGCGCTCATTTTCCCGCAAAGAACGCCGCCTCGATTGTCGGAATCATAATGTTTCAACGCTCAAGTGGTGAAATTACAGCCAGCGCTTGTACATAATAAAGGCCAATAACGTTTACCATTTGCGTGCAATTTCGCCCAGCTCCGATTTTTGTCCCCCCAAATTGGATTAACAAGCCGCGCTTCGACTGGCGTCGAATAACGCCAAAGTTAAACATTTTTGCATTTTGTGCATTCTCGCATTTTCGCATTTTCACCGGCGCGCATTTTGTCACACCAATTACGCCGTACTTATGCGCGCACTCCGACAGCCTGGCCCGGCGTTACAGATTAAGGCCGAGGGCACGTTTCCATAATGGTCAATTACTTTATAACGAATCGATGCAGGTATTGAGTTAGAGAGCGTGATGTATAATATTACTTTAATGTCATGTAATTTTGTTTAATGTTTATTCGGCAGCGCTTTAATCCTCCGTTGACGTGCGCGCCATTTGACAAAGGAATCAATTTATGGGCGCGTATAAACGAAATCTTCGATAAACAGATTTAAAGAGGCGAAGGGTAAAATCGATCAAGCTAATTCTCCGCTTGACTGAAATACGGGACGAAAGTCCTAATTAAATTCTGTAACTTAATTGAATAAATCACGCGTCACGCCCGACGATATGCTGTGTAAACAAAATTCCTTAATGAACGAATAACTTGATCAGTTTACCGGACGATTATCTGTAGCTGCGCAGAGCGACTGCAGTATCGGGTGACAGACTCGGACGAACCGTCTGGGGCTTCTGCTTATTCAACTCGGAAAAGTTAGATCAAATTGTTGATACGCATTATCAATTAACTTATTCGACATAAAAGAAAACGATGTAATACGTTCGAGACAAGCGATCGAGAAAAGTGTACAATCAGCGAAACTCATCTCCTGGGATCTTGTAGATCCGAATCAGCAACGACCGTTCCGGGGAGTCTCGCATGGCGCGTTAGTAGCCAGGTGACATGTTACACGTTCTAGAAAGGTTAATTATTAATGTTACGATTATTACCGTTATAGCCGCCGCAGGACTACTAACCTGATCCATAAAACACCTCCTTATCAATTCAGCGAACGTGGTCAACCGACCATATCGATTCTTTGGTCTTTTTTAGCGACGAAACGTCGCGAGTCACGTTCGTGAATATCGATAATGGTAGTCAACTGCGGTTGTCTCGACGACACCATTGAGACTTGATTTTCCAATTCAGTCCTACGCATTCCAATAATCCATAATCACTATTGCGCACAGAAACATGTTGCTGTGAACTCAAGTGCGATAGAAAGGACCGGTTCACCTACATTTGGCTATTCAGGTGTTGTGATTGCGTTTGTTATTAATCCATTATGATTGTTTCATTGAACAATAAATTGTTATGTCTTTTCCGATTCAATGAATTTACTATTTCATTTCGCTTCGCTTCAGTTTGACATTTAATTGTAAAGTTAGATATTTGACGTTGCGTTGGTTTCAAACATCACTTTGTTATTTTATTAATGATTAGACGTTGTAACTGAAATAATTTCCTATCAAAGAAAATGCTTTATTACCATCAGTCCTCAAATATATCCTGATACGATACGCGCAATAATTAATTAAATTATTACGAGGAAATTAATAGCACAAAGACGTGGTTTAATAGTGCATTTGGTATGCTTACACGCAAATTTATATTATAAAAAAATTAATGCAATTTATATTCAATATGCAAGTTAATATTCCTTCGGGTAAGTAATACTGCATAAATATTGTTTGGCTATTAATTTAGGATTTACTGGTTGATCAATTTTATTTGCTTTAACTAAAATTATTGAATAAATCAATTATCTTTTACTTTAACAATTAATGTTAATTATTCGAATTGAATAAAAATTTCAATTTATATTTACACATGAAGTGTCTAAAAAATTGAAGTTTTGCTGTATTTAACTTCCTCTATTCTTAATTCTTACAAACATTCACATTGTCCCCTTCAATATACACCTATCCACGACCCCTGCAGCGTCAACGTTTGTAAGTTTTCCGCTGGTCAAAACATTGTTTGAAGTACTTTTCGGAAACCATGATTATCACCTCCAGTTTCGTTATCAACGGCTGTTTTCCTCGGTTTCAACAGTCTCAACTCTCGTTTCATTCAATGTAAACTTGATTTTGGGGAATATAGAAAATTTACAAGTTGCAAAATTCGAGTAGATGGTCGAACACTGCATTTGATGGTCGCCCATAGTTGACCAAAAATTTCTTGCCAGACAGTGCAGTATACGTCGGGGTGTGGTCTTTGTAACTCTGTAAACGATTACGAGAAGAACGAACTGAATTGTGAAAAAAGTCATGGATTCTTCGCCAAGGCAACGCCATGCTCACACTTTGTGAATAGGTTTTTTGGAGGTTTTTCCCAATTATGAAATTCCAGTGTTGGACTATGTATTTTAATCACCGAATTTGGCACCTTATGACATTTTTATGTCCCGTAAGATCAAATCAGCACTGATAGGGACGATATTTAAGTCTGCTGAAGTCACCAAAATCGGTAAATGTCCAGTACTGGTTCAAGACTATATTTCATTCTGTAAAATTTGTTTGCCCATATTGTGGTAGAATGTTAACGTCAGTTGGATTATTAGCCAGTACATATTTAATATTAACTTACTACTGGTAGTATATTAGCGTAGTTCCACTTCAAAACATATTTTGTTGATAACCAATATTTACTCGGTACATTATTCAATACAATCTATGTGTTAATTTAGAGTTGATAAAATATCGACACGGTACAGAAAGACTATATTAATAACAGGCAATGCAGGTTGAAAAAATATTTGCAATTAAAATACGGTATTATTAATATTAACATAATATCAGTATTAATGAAATCAAATATCTATTTAACATCAAGCCGTATAAACAATGTGTATGTTGTAATTTAATACATGTAATTTAATACACATTATTCAACACTTTAGAACAGTAATAAAGTTAATAAAATACAATAACAATAAAGCAAAAAATATTCTAATTTACATAAAATAACATTGACTATGAATCATTAATTAAAGAATTATCATTTCAATGAAATGAAATAATAAGAATGTATATATGTATATCATATTATAGCAATAAATTACAATATAATTAATACACTGTATGCAAAGACAACTTCATGAAGGTAAACAATCCGTTAATAATTAGTTGAATTGTCAATAATCGGGTTATTCTGCATTATTCGATTGAATGAATCAATTGCAAATTTAAGCACGTATTAAAATGTACATTAGAATATTTTGAAAATCGATAGGTCAAATCCTTAATTATCTCCAATAAGGTAAATGTATATGTATAAACTTTTATTTTAATTTAATAGATAAGTAATATTTTAAGTTTTTCTTAAAAGTTGTATGAAAAATGAAAAATTTCATATAACATTTTATTGTTTTCATTGTTATTTTTATTTAAGAACAATTAAATTGAAATTATAAGGAATTAAATAACTTATTAAATTGTTATCTCTTTAAATAAAACAGAAAAATGGCAATGTAAAACAACATGAAAGTGAGAGTTGTAACAATATTCATTAACATAACCTGCATGTAGCTACAGAAAGATGACCATATTAATTTCATATAGCCACAAAGTTGGAATTATCGTTGGAATTACCAGAATTCATTAGTATTTTTAATTGTAACATTTTTTTGTGCTGATTTAATATTTTTCATGCTCTACTAGAGATTTCTCGTGTACGTATTATTTGTTGAAATGCAGCTCTTCACGTCTTAAGATAACAACATATTGTGAAATTCTGATAGGGAAAAACGGGATAATTCCGGTTCCTAAGTGACAACTCTTGTAAAACTTGTAAGAAATGGCAGACTTAGAATTTTCTTTTTTACGAAACAGGTATCTACAAAAATCTTCTTTGATAAATAGTATTTTATGAAACCTCATGGAAAAGTATTATATAAAGATATCAGAAAAAACAATCAAATATGGATTAAAAATTATTCCGACTCTATAAACATTAATCATTGATAAATTAATTATGTTAAGTTTACTTGTAAACTTATTTATTTAAATTGTAAGCAGATTATATTTCAATGCAATAAAGTGAAAAGAAATAGTCTATTTGACTTTTATCAACTGAATATTTCAATGTTTTTTACTGCCCTTATCTATCAAAAATTGTTGTTTTTTGTGCAATATATAATGTTGTACGCTATGCTCTTGTTTCTTTAATGTCATACAAAGTCGCAGGATATTATTTAAATTACATATAATTCTAATAATTCCCGATAAAAATGTGCTTTTATGTGGAATAAATCTTTTCTTCAATAACGACTCTAAAAACCGAGTTTCAATAACTTTATTTTCTACAGTATTTATGATGAATTAATTGATAATACTAACAAAAGAAAAAAAACGATAACATGTATTTGTAAACTATGTTATGGTTATAAGCTTAATGTTTTCTTGTTTTCAGAAGAATATGTGTTTAAGTCTTTTAAATTATTTTTCTTTTAAAATTAATCGAATTCATTTTGTCGATATTCTGAACGGAAAATCGTTTCAGTATAAAGCGATTCGTTTCAGATTCAAACGATTATTTTAAAAGTGTATAAATATTTGTTATTATTTTTGGAATTTTAATCTTTTTTGCACTCTCTTCAAATTAACAAAAAGAGATATATCATGCAGTGAAATATTTTTATGTTTCATTGAAACTACGTAATAATCCGAAATATTCACCGCAACAAATATTTTTGAAAATAAATTGTTCAAAAAAAACTTATCAATATTTCTGCATTAAAATGTTTACATTAAATGGTCAACAGTTGGGTCATCTTCGTTTGATTTGTTATAATTTAAAGTGAAAATCGTCGATGTCCTATAAAGTACGTACGTTTTTTGGTTCATCAAACCACAAAAGTACCTTGAAGCGCACAGAGGTTAACGGAAAAGACATTATATGAAGCACAACTCCCGTGGCCGCAATAATGAGGAGAAATAAGAATTTCTCACGATGGCCGGTAACAGGGCAAGTTCGCCACCTCCGGAGTGACCATAAGTTAAAACGTCCGCGGTGAACATTAATCGTCAATCTTTGGACGCATTAGCGTCCCCTAGAGCGGCACAACAATGTCGGTTCACAAATAAACACCTTAAAGCGCGTAAGTGCGCGATTAAAAGAAATTGATAAGACAAAGACGCTCTTTCGCAATCCTCGCTCTTCTCGCGTTTCTGTTTTAATAGACGTAGCGAGCACTTCGAGGAATTGGGGGAGATGAAGGCGAGTCAGATAGGCGGGTATCTGGGTACGAGTACATATATAGATTCTAGATAAATAGATGAACACGTAGATGGACGGGCAGATAGACACGTAGGACGAAGAAATTCGATCTTATATTTGCGAACGGAGGTACGAGATATCTCGGGTGCCAGTGTAACGCGGTAGGACTGTACGTAATTAACGCCTCATGTAGATGGTATCGCCGTAAAGGTACGCGGAGGGAGTCCGCGTGACGACCAGTGATGTACGGCCGTGCGGCCGTAATGGAATATTATTATCGGTCAGCATCAACTTGTTGGGGTTGAATTAGTGGTAGTGGTGGCGGCGCCTCTCGTTCGAGTAGGCATATACACCCGTTGTCGACGAGCTATACTCAAATGACAATGCAATGCGAGAAACACAACCAACATTGCGCTCGGTGCGTTACAACCCACCGAGACTGTCCTTCTTCCTCCGGTCTCATCGCAAACGCCTTCGCCAGGCCCTTTTCCCTTTGCGTCCTACTGCGGCGCAAGCCGCGATGCTGTGTCCGGCATTTTTGCGCGAATTAATCAGCTCGCCTCATTGTCCGGCGCGCTGCTACACCGCGCTCCTTCAACCCGACCGATAAAATTATGCCACGCACCTCGCTACGGAATTAACGCCACTGGACAATATTTCTCGTTTTGTTTCTCACCGACATCCTTTATTTTTTCAACACTGCCCGCTGAATTATACCCTCCAACGGGCCTGTATCAGTGCTTCTTAATGCCATTAATATTATTCTAATGATACTCTCAAGTTATTCAAAGTAATCTTTCCAAGAACACAGTGGAATTGTCCAATATTGCCTTTTAATTGTACGAAGAAATTGTCTATTTCCCATCACTCTTTTCCAACTGGTTTTCTTGAATGAACTTATCTCCCTTTAAAGGTTATTACAAAGCAGCTAGTAGACTAGGTAGAATTCTAAAACTGGTCAGTGACCAAGTTAGAAGATAAGTCAATTCCCGGCAACGAATCACCATCTGCGATCTGAATTAGTAGCATAATTTAGTTGTTATAATAGTAACATTGTAGTTAAATTGATCGCACCTATATTAAGAAGTCTTAAAATAGCAATTATTTTCGATTCCTCATGGCCATTATTTATATTATAAATTGATAATTCGTAATCGAGGAATATTTTTGAGTAACAATTCCTAGATTGCATTTAATTATCAAAATAATTATTTGCGATTTCTATATCTTTTATACGTAAATCAAATTAAACATAAATTTTACTGAATAATGATATTAGTATAGTCAATCATTTTCTCATATGTCTGAATTGTGTCAGTATGATGGTAAAATAATTAAATAAAAGTACAATGAGATATCTAACGTACGCTTATGCATTAATATATATATCTGAGAATAATCTAATTCGTCGATCTAATGAAAGCTTACGAAATGGAATTATATTAAGGCATTGGATAAATTCATTGAGTTCAAATTAATGGCTTCTGGTATATTCGCAGACCTGAGAGACAATATACAAAGTTCCGAGATAACGAATATACCTACGAGGCAGTAAATAGGGATCGATAAAATTATAATGCGAAATATTCGCGTATACGTCTCTCGTACAAGAAGTCAAAAATAAAAACGAAATCCATCGATGGTCTATGCGTTCTTGTTCTATAACAATATTGACGTACGAGATAAAAGTGGAAATATATTTTCACGTTTCAAAAACTGTTAATTCCGATGTTTGTTCCACGTCGAACTATCATTTTTGCATACAGAATGCTTCAGAAAAAGATATAAAGTTTTATGTTGAATCTCTTCGCAAATACTTTCTTTGATCTAAAGTGCATATGTTTCTATAATATATGCAGTTTCCTGAACACATTCGTATTAAATAAAATATAGAATTTAAACAATGAATTGTATTAAAGTGGAACGAGTCTTTCACGCTTCCCAATTTAAATGGATGCACGGAAAAAAAAGTTTCAAGAGCACACCTAAATGTTTATATGCACTATATAAACAGTATGGTAATATTCGGAACACCTAAATCAGTATAGATACCGCAACCAGACTCGTTTAATAGATTTCATTTGGATGAATCTCCTACACGGAAAAAAATTTCGTGCTAGTTACAGCAACCGCTAGGTTGCTATATGACATATTACGTGTAAATTGTTTCTGTATAGTAAATTCAAATTTAACAATATATTTTATTTATTACATTACTATTTT
>JABFPN010003344.1:0-18460 GCA_022817305.1 Leptoteleia sp. ZL-2020
CCCCCCCCCCACCCCACCCTTCGCTTCTCTTTTTCTCCTCTCCCGGCCGCGTTGCCGCTCGTTCCGGTTAGTCCCCGGTCCTCTCGCTTTTTTTTCTCTCTTTTTTTTTCTTCTTTTTTTTTTGTTCGCCTCCCTCATTTCATCCGGCATATCCGCGCGCATCAACGCCACCGCGCCTCGCGGAATTATGCACTTGTAACGCTTATCGGTTTTAAATTATACACAAAAATTGACGACAAAGTCCCTTTGCCGGTTGCGCACTCGAGAGAGGCACCCGCGGAGCGAGCGCGAAATTACGGCAAAAGTGTAAATGATATTTATTGCGGCGAGGAGCAAAAGACGATTGTCGTTTCGAGCTTTGTATAAACTGTGCATTTTTAGCCTCCGATTGTAATTGAATTGCTTGGAAATTTAGTGACATTCTAATTGAACAAGAAGGATGATTGAGAGCTCGGGCTTTGAACAACTTTTTATTCTCCTTCTTGCTCGAGCATTTTTTTTTTACGCTTTAAAGGATAATAAATTATTCATACGCTCTATAAACGGCACTTCAACCGTCCATTTACATTAAATAGAATCAATTTATAATAAATAGAAATATTCTTCCTCTCTTTTTTCTTTTTTTTTTTTTTTTTCTTTAACCGAATGGAACATCTGTTTAATGTAAACGAATTCAGTTTTTTTTTTTCTTTAAAGGGACAGTTTTAAGATTGCAATGATTGCTACCGCATTGTACGGCGCTTCGCTTATTGGCGTATTTAAAATAATTTTGGAATCGGTAAAAAAGACGAGGAAATAATTAATTTGAGCTCCAATATTTTTCGTCGAGTTTATGCAATAAATTTCAGTTATAAACAGATTTTTAATGTGGCAAATGAAATTGTCTCGTCGATTCGATTGAATTAGACAAATAAAATGTGCTTTATGATAAATTAGACAATTTTATTTTATTGCTTAAATAGTAATAAAAATATTCAGTTAAATATATTATTATTATTATATATATATACTAAAAAAAAAGTTCTTTGAATATTTACTGTAATTCAATTACTTCACTATAGTAATTCTATAAAATAAAAATAAAAATGGGGACAAATAACATCTTAGCTTATTTAACAATTAGTTTAATATAGGTTGTGAGAATTGTACTAGTTATTATGATCCAGTATAATAAAAATTATTCCATATCTCATAACCACTATTAAACTGCATTTTAAGTATGACAAGATGTCATTTGACCCCACTTTTACATACAGTACAAAAATTTTTATCCCAACTTTTTTCTCAGTGTATGAAAATTTAAAAGAAATATTTCTTATTCACTTTCATTCTATCAATGCGGTGTGTAGTATATTTTTATTTATTTTTACTCGCTTAACAACAAAAATATTGCTTAGTCAAATTCGCCATCATTGAGAATCGAACACCGCACCTATTAAAGTGCCGCCGCAATTGTCTAACACCTTACCACTACGGCTATTGCCAGCCTCACGTGACCAATCTAATCCAAGACCATTTCAATCATAAATATATGGCTACTTAAAAGCACCAAACATTTTCACTTATTAAACTGAAAATAAAATAAAGCAAATTCTGCCATACCACTTGACAGATTTCATTGGTTTTATGACAATGTTCATCATAATATTATACCGAATTTCAACACAAACATATGAGACACAGATATATGAGAGTAGTGTGGAATTTTAAAAATAAATTGAGTAAATTAAAACTTGACTTGTTTTTAATATAAAATTTTATTGTATGTTGCAGGTCATATCCTTCACCTGTACAAACCGGAGGTTCCACGACGATGAATTGTTCCGGGGCGCAAGATTATTCTTGTAAGTATGATTTTATTATGACTTTTTAGGGCCGAAAAGATTTCAACGTCAATTAGAATAGAAATGGTAAATAAGAAAAATAAATGGGAAAAAGTTTAAATTATACACATTAAAAGTAATTAAATGAAATTGACGATAATTAAATCGACTCATTTCGTTAAGCTAACCGAATATAATTTTATATTATTAAAGAAAGATAATAGAATTATTAAATTTCAATTATCACACTGTTTATTATAAATAATTTATATTCACGGGCATAATTACTAAAATCAACTGTAAATTATATTTGTGTTCATTGAACTACTTAAAAGGTATCAATCACCCACTCTGGTATAATAAATTACCGTAATTTATTACAATTTAGTATCGGACTGCAGAGTGCAAAATATCATTTCAACTTAATGACACTCCAAAATATGAATAACCACTATATTTGATAAATTTATGAAAATACTTAAGTAACAATTATTCAGACATAATTGAATATTCTCTTAATTAAATTGAATAAACCATTTAATTAAATATTAAATTTTAATATGAAAATTATCTAAATAATTTAGTGTAATGGAAGAGAGTTTGAAATGAATTTTGATTGCAGGTAATGACGGGTTCCCTAGTAAAAATAAGACATACATGGTCCATATATGTTTTAACAATTTCATATAAGGAAATAAGAAATTCATATATGGACGTATGTTTTTCATTAATCCATATATGGACATATTCAACTTTTTTCTTTAGAAATGTTACCCTCTCATTATGTAATGCATTTTGCACTTAATTTGTTTGTGATATAAATGTCAATTAATTATATAAAATAAATGTAAAACAATGATTGTAAACTGTAATTTAGAACCAAAAAAAAGCTGACGATAAATTAGCTTAAAAAAAAAAATTTGTAGTATTATCACAATTCATTAGACAAACACTAATTTTATTTAAGAAATTTTTATTTAAAAATTTGTTTTGTTTTTCAAGATGTTTTGTCTAAATATTTGTAAAGTGTAAATTAATGATTCACGAATTTTATATTTTAATACAAATTCATATATAATTATGACATTATAATTTAACATTATTTTTTATTACTTTCTTTGCTAATATAATAGATATAGTAATAATATAAATCGTTTGTTCCTTGGACCATTGTATTATTTTATTTACTCATTCATAACTCTAAACTAGTTTTTTTGTTTCCCTTCTCTATTTCAAAAGTTTCGATTTTTCTTACAATTTAACGAATATTTATTTTTAATTTATTAATTAATTATTTAAAATTTAATTATTCGCTCGTAGGGGTATTTTTATAAGGATTAATTTTTATTTCGCTTACATGTATGTACATGTATTGTTTAAAAATAACGCATAACTATTTTTGGTATTATTTGTACTTTTGAATTTCGCGCATTTTTTGTTTGTTCAAATGTACAGCACTCGACTCGCAAATAAGTACACCAGTCATTCCGCGACCGAATTCATTATAGTTCTAAACTATAGTTTGATCATATTCAATATCGTACTTTGAATAAAAGTACGCCTCTCTCATCACACTGATACTCATTCTCAAGCGGAATATGTTTTTTCCACCCCAAAATGGTAATTGTTTCATACTCATTTAATTTATTTTTTCTGATATATTAACCTCTATAGTTCTAATACAATCATGTTACGCACGCTTTAAAACAATGAACTTTTACAATGACTGGTTGTTTTGATTATTTATATTCTATTAATACTATTTATTATTGTTATTATTACGTTCTTTTTTTTTAATTTCATTTTAATTTTCGTGTGTAAAGCACACAATAAAAGTATTGCACGTGACGGATACAAAAGTAAACGATGCAAGCGCATTGAAAACATGTGGCGTAATTCATTTGTTTATGTTTTCAGCATAATTTCTTGAAAGAAATAATTTATTTGGAGAAAAGTTACGCGAGAGAAAGAGACACGTACATTTAACTTTATTATGCAAATAAAGGAGTTTTGGGATTCTTTGCAAGCACGTGATACATTTTCCTATTCTTCAGAAATAGCCTATTATTAAACGCAGCTTTCAGTTATTTACGGACAACTACAATTGAACCATTATTTAGTTGACATTTTTATCATAACAACGAAGTTTTGGTAATCATTGCACCATTTAACATTCTAAGAGACATTTGTTCGTAAAATGAATCATACCATCCCACACTTCTACACGTGTAAGTATAGCATACCTGCAAAAAAACATTTAAATGTAATATCGATTATATTTCTTTAATAATATTATTACAAAAAGTTAAACAATTATTTTTTTTTAAATTAAATTATATAAATATTAAATTAATATAAAATTAAACAAATTAATAAAATAAATTAAAAACATTAATATTAAATTAATGTATACATTCAGAGAAAAAATAAAATATTAATTTGAAATAAATAGGTTTATTTCAAATAAAGTAAAATTATTTTTCTCAAATTTAAATTTATTTAAATACAAGAAATTAATGACTTTGGAAGTATTTATTTATTTTAACTAAATATTTTTTTACATCAAATAAATGTCATTTATTAATTTCAAAAAAAGTATTCATTGAAATCAAATAATAATCTTAACCTACAAGATATTCCTCAGGATGTATAATAGGTGCCATGATTTAGTCGGAGAAGGCATCTGCTTAGGTGATGTAAGGACGCAAGTTCACTACCTTATCCAACAGACTTTTTATCTCGTTCTCTTAATACAAACATGACGTGACCCGTACAATAAAACAGAACACTCGTTTATTTTTATTTATAAAGTGTTTAAATATTTTTTTAATAAAATCAAATAAAGTTATGTATAGAAATGCACAAAAAATTTATTACAAATAAATTAACATATATATTAAAAAGAAATATAACATTTATTAAAATCAAATAAATGTCAATGGCAACGCTATCGACTTATAGATATGGACCGCATGTCATCATGCACATGACAGTTCTTTTGTAGATAAAGATGCCACGCTTTTGGTGGCATTTTCTTTCTGTCATAAACAATAACGTAACAAAAAGCAACTTCATTTTATAAGAATGAAAAATTTTTATATTAATTCAGCAAGAATACTTGTCTTTTTTATTATTACTAAATGATTAAAACATGCCTACCTCTATCCTTTCACTATATGTAAAAGCATGTTTAAATTATTATATTATGAAAATATGAAAGAAATATTTCTTAACCCTTCTTATAATTCTATCCAATTAACACAAATTTCCATTAATTCATCGTATCTTATCTGATTTTAAAAAGTTTATAAGATGTACAGAAGCTTGCACTTTGTACTGTGATGTGCAAAAACTGTTATCACTGTATTAGTGTCTTTTATAACCAAAATTTAATTAATTTATATGTTTTTATTAATTTTTCTTTTTAGAAAATGAACATAAATTATTAAAGTTGAATTATATTTAGCAAAATAAGATATATAAGAAGTATTAATTAAAAAGATGAATATAAACCTATTAAAAATACAGTATACTTATGGAAAAATACACTTTCTTCGCTGTTCTGACGTCTTTTACACACAACTCTTAACCATTATTAATAAAAATTATTATTTAATAAAAACACACAGGTTAACTATGACAGTTTACAGTGTTCTTTACATTGAGTGCTTTAATTTCTCTGGACGCTACTATCCACCGACCACAACTAACTAAACAAGGATAAGACATGCCACGAACATTTACATTTCTCTTTTCATATGCGGTACGATGTGCATTAGATCACAGGCGGTCCAGTTCTATATATCTATGGGTAGCACGCAATCTCTAATACGAGAATTTTGCGCCGAGTCATTGGTTATTTCATACCAGCATCAAAAAAAAATTTCCATTTGCATAATCCGTAATCATCTCGTAGTAAAGTTTGGTGCGAATAAAAGCGGCGAGCGCAGAAGAGAAAATTCTAAACGAAACGTCAATTGATTGACGGGCTATGACAATCAATGTACAGTTTCCTATCAGACTATGTATATGATAATATGCGTATACAAATTTATGTAAAATAAATATGTATGTACATTCAGGAAAAAAACTATATATTGTTATTTTTGTTATGTACACGCAGAACAAAGTTGCAATAAAAATTATTATACTTTACAACGTTGTATGACGTAAAACATATATATGGTATTTTGATACAGTAAGATGAAATGTCACTCGTTGGTTCCTTAATAATACATATCTTTAAATATATTGTAAAATAAAAATTAATTTGAGACAAAACGCAACGTAATTTAAACAAGTTTAGAATTTTTTAAACTAATTTTTATTACAAGTTTTTTAAACTATATTTATATTACATATTGCACCTTTACTCAGAATATATCAATACTCATATGGAATATAATTAATCCTTTCATACTTACTAATTCATATGGAACTAAAGAATGAAAAGTTTTTTTAGCATATGAATAAAGCAATGTTTGTAAATATTTGGAAGATCAAATAATTAAATAGAAACAATAATATTGTTTTTTTTTACATCCAAAGGACGTAAAGATGGATGCAAATACTAATATTTAAACTTTGTATCTAAGAATGGGGATAAATGACAGCTTCTTGACTTATTTAATAAACAGTTTAAAAAAGGCTGTAAGAATTGTACAAGTTATTATGATTCAATATAATAAAAATGTTTATCTTACAACTTCTTTTAAACTGTCTATTAGGTATGGCAAGAAGATGTTACGTTGTAAAGAATTGTTTCATACTGGAACGCATAGAGCCCTTACTATTGTTCTCAGTATAAAGTGTTTATATATACACTGAGAAAAAAGTTATATTAAAAATTACTATACCATATGAGTTCTGACAGATATCTTCTATGGTGTCAGCATAATTACTATACCAATTATAATGAAATTTTCCATTCGATGTGGTAAATTTTTTTATATCAGTGTTGTAAATTTGTTTGTTATTTTGGTGATTATTATCATACTAGTATATTAAATTTTATTATATCGAATGGAAAATTTCATTATAATTGGTGTAGTATAATTTCGTAGACACCATAGACGATATCTGTCAGAACTCATATGGTATAGTAATTTTCAATATAACTTTTTTCTCAGTGTAGGGTATTATATCCTTAAATATTAGTTTCGTTTGTATTGATGATTATATTTTTATTATCTTATATTATATACAGTAATATAATATATATAATAGAATATAATATATGTATGTATAATAGAAAGTGTTTTATGATAACACATTGCTTTGTTTAAATACTGCAGTGTACAAACAAAATTTTATAACTTTATAATAGGAATTGATATTTACATTATAAGTGACTTATAAAATGTTTAATTTAATATGTTTATATATTATATGTGCGTGTGTATATATACATATATCTATACATATATATATATATATGTATACATATATATGTAAAGTTGTATATATATCGGTTTGGTGACAGTATGCAATTAAACCCGTCTCTGTCTCAGGTGTGATGGTGAAGCAGGAGGCGAGGGACGACGGCTACGAGACCAGCCCGGACCTCGAAATGAGGAGCACTGGCGGTGACAGCAGCCAACAGTACCACACACCACTAACACCGCACACGCCACACACACCTCATACCCCACATACACCGCTCACACCCATATCTGCAACTCCGCACCAGCCCCAACAACCTGCTTCCACCGCTGCCACTCTTGGCCAGGTAACTTTGACTCCTATATCTCGTACTTATCAAATTCTCCTCCTACGAAATTCTCCCGCGCATTCTCAACCTACTATCTATCTACCTTGCAAGTATTTCGCTGCGGATGACTTAAGGCGAACCGCCCGCGTTATTAAACCGTTCGAATTAACGACACGGCCTTTTGTTCGACCTAATCAGCGGTGAGAGCCCTTACCGGAGGACTCTTACAAATTTCCACCTTACGTCAAGTGCATTCAACCAACATTTCGACCTTTCTTATCGGCATTTTTCCATTATAATCGTTACGTCCTTTTGCCGTTTCTTAATGTCAGCTTTTTCACTAAACTTTATTATGTTGCTATTCGGTAATTAGCATTCAATCAACGGTCCACTTCATTCGGACAGAGTTTTATTGAACTCTTATATTATTCATTTAATGCAACGTTTTAATTGGTATTCATTTTTTATTCGTTTGTTATTAGTACAGGTGAAATTAATAAACATGAATTAAAGGCAAAAGTTATATTGAAGATTGAGAGGATACTTTTTGATGTTGGAAAGATGTATTCTGGAAAATTACAGTATTAATATAATAACATTTTACATATGGTATAATACAATTTGGTAGTGTATTGTGGTAATAAATAATTAACGTAATTATAAACATACTTGTAAGACTGATTTAAATAATCATTTTACAATACCATACGTTAATGCCATTAAATTGCTAGTATTGATTTTACCAGATTATATATGTGATGTCATACGCAAAATATTATTTTAAATTTTCGGTTATAGTTAAAGAAAATGAAACTTTATGTAAATTATGTAACAGTTTCATATAAAATATATATATTTTATCATATATATTACATTACTTTGTATATATTTTTATATATTTTTTATTTTTCCATACTGACACTGAGAGAAAAACATATCAATTTTTAATAAAAAGTTTGGCAAAAATTAGAAAACAGATAATTAAAATTTGTATTCCAGGTTTCTAATTTTTTATATTCTATTCTCTCCGTGTATTTAAGTGTGAAGATTTTAAACAATGTCCCGTGTAATGGATAAATGCAAGGCAAAAAAAAAATTAATTGATTTATTAAAGCCATCCTTTGTCCATGATCATAAATATATAATCATTTCTCGAAACTGACTGTAGGAATTCTGGTGTCAACTTTACATATCATGGAGCAATTTCGGAATCTTTTTGGAATTTCACAGTGAAATTCCAGAATTCCCGTTTACTATGTACAACACATCTACGAAGCAAGCAGAAGTTTGGGAGTTTTGGCGTTACAGTCGCGTTGTCGAAGGTGTTGCAACGCATAAACCAATTCCGTACAAAAACGAAATTTTCTTCATAAGTTTACTATATAAAGAGAAGCGGAGGGCGGGGACGTAGTTCCCTTTCGCAAGCAACCACGGTCTCCACAACAACTTGCGACGAAAGGCTATAGTTGCTTAAAGTCCGTGATTGCTAGTGGTCGTTACGGTTCCGAAATGCCTCACTTTGTGCTTGCTTCGTTCGGATACTACACCTTTCTACAGCGTAGATTACTTTTCTTAATAACTCCGCCAGTAATCTTAACATTTCTAACTGGATTACTCATTTCGATTTCGACCTATCAGTATATCGTTTTAGAATCATTATTATTTCAAGTAATTATACTGGAAGGAAAAAGTTAATTTGTTCTGTCAAATGTTGAACATAATTTTGGACTGTTTAATTCACAGGCACAATATATATTTTTATATCGCAACATCTCACGTGGATGTAGGATGTTGGGTGGAATATTGGGACACTTAGATGGCAGTTGGATATTCGGTTGGATGTCAGCTGGATGGAAGTTTGATAACCGCTGAATTTTGTTCATTTCCAGTCTTTTGAAACGACTGACACAAAGCGACTGCATCGTACAGTGCCTTATTCTGACTCGACTCTTCTAAAAATACCACCAACTTCAACAGCCAAAATCCCACCCGTTCACAGTAACTGGAGCGCACTTCCATATAAGTTCCCAGAGGTGCTGCTCTTTCGGAAAACCCATCGTTAGCGCCACCTGTTCGATTATTAACTGGATTATGGTTGCAAGTTTATACGCCGATTATAACGGGATCCGATCAGTTGTTCGAAAAATTGTTCGAAGAACGATTCTTTGACAAAATAACGACACTAACAAAAATCAAGTTACTTTCCTTACTTTCATATTTATTTTTTTTTTCATATTTATTGTTTATCATACATATATTTTGATATTCATATAATAGTATTCATTTACAACTACTGTACGTCATTTAATGTTAAATAACTTATTCAATAATTAAAAATATTAATTCCAAAAAAAGTTATATATACACTTATGTAATGAAAGAATTGCTTATTCAAACAATGTTGTTTCGAACAATTGACGCCATCCTGATTATAACGGTTGGGCGATTCAGTCAATACACAACCGTTTTATATGAGCCTGGAAACGGGCAAAATCTAGCGGTTATCCAACTTTATGCCTTCGTCCAGCCTTCACCTAGTTTTTATCCAGTTAGTGACCAGCCAAATATCTGGCCGATCTCCAGTTGCCATACAACTGTCCCAAATCTACATTATCATACAGAGAATCAAAGTTGAGATTAATTTTTTTTGCTCATGCATTGGCGCGGCATTAAAGAAAAGAAAATAGTTTTCATCACTATATTATTTAATGTAAAGATTCACATAAAATCTATATATTAATATATAATAAAATGTTTTTTAATGAGAAAATAGAAGCATTATTATCATAGAATTAATAATTAAAATAAACTCTTGCAATACAATGTGAAAAGTAACAAAGAAAAATATCAAATTTTGCTATAAATATTCCGCGAGTTTATTACTCAGTAGTACTTAGATAAATTTGTATGAAAATTATAGCCATTACAAAAATTTATATAAACATTAATATTTTAAAGAGCATATATCAGTGATTAACCATTTCCTTTATTCTGATAAATTATGTAAATTAAAATTACTAATTATTAATTACTGTTAATTTATACTAAAATTTCGCCATAATTTATCAAAATAATTTATTTATTAATGATAGGTGCACAACTTCCAATTATATTTCATCAAACTATCGATATCATGTAGTTTGTGAATTAAACAATTTGCATAATCAAGTGAATAATTTAACGTGCATATCTATTACTAAAAATATTTTGAAGTATAATAGACATATAATTGTTATTATGAGAGAATAACTTATTGTTTTTTATTACATTTTTATATACTTGAAAATAAAAAATAATTAATAAAAGAGAAAACATACATTCAGAAGAAAATTATATTAAATTACTAGTTTATAAATGGCTTTAAATATTAAAAACCATTTAAAATAATCATGTAGATTTTGTTACGAACCCACTTTATTGTTTGTATTCCATTAGTCTTTATTTATACCAAAGTCTACACTAATCTGTACAATTTCGAGAAAAGAGATAATAATTTCAGTATCAAAAAGCAGTGTAAGCGTTAGTAAAAACAGAGATGCATACGCCTACATTTATGCTCCTATTGATAATTTTTTTATTACTTTTTTGTAAGACGTATTGCAATATTTTATTCCAAGGCATAAGAAATAAAAGAAAAACAAAATATAACATTGATATACCAATTTTTATGAATACACGAAAAAAGTTGAAAAAATAAATTTTAGTAATTCATAAATTACATTTTTTTTACTGGTACACAACATTGCTATTTTTTATCTTTTATTGAACGTACTACGTCTTGACCAGTTACTCGATATTAAATAAAAATTTTTATTTGTATATAAAGTTTTATTGTTTGGTTTATTCAATCATATTACGATAAAAATATAATATGAAATCATTATCAAAAGTCAATATAATAATTTAAACTTTCAGATAACATTTAGGCCAAAATATCAATGCAAACAAATTTACCACTATATAACAAATACTATAACTCAACATGAAAATTCATAAAAAAAAAGTATAATTATCACATTTATTCTTCAGAATATTTTTTATTCAAATATCTACAAGGTGAATAAATAAAATTCACATTTATATTTTATTCAGAGTGGTATAAAAAAAATTAAAGACAAGTTCTGCGGTAAAAGAAAGAAAAAAACATCGAATCTTTTTTTTTTCCTTGCACAAAACATTGCTGTGTTTATACAATATCTTTAAGTTGTTTTCCATAAATGCAATTTTTCTCCTCGAATTGCGGTGTACACTTATTATTAGGTTTATTATCGTGTTACTAAAGACATTATTTGTACTACATTGAACAGCATACTACGAGATTACATATTAATAGTACTATAGCGTTTAGAAGAGACGATACCTATTAACCCGTAATTACCATTAGACTGTTTCTCAGGCCACCGCCGACGCCCCTCAATTTATAATATCTTCATTAGCGCATGTGTACAAAGCTCATGTCATGTGACAACTAAATACCAACAACATTTCAACAGGTTTATATCTTCCTAGTCGTATCGACGATAAATTTACAATCGATCAACACTTACTAATTTTTTCATGTTCAAATGCTTTATATATTTATTTATAATGCTTATTATGATAATTGATATTAGCTTTTTACAATACGTTAGTACAAAAGTTTATAATTGATCTATAGTTTCACAAACAGGACATAATAAGTGCAATAATAACTGTACTTTATAGCAGCGATGATGTAGAATATTTTTGTTTGAATGAAACACTGGGATAAAAATGATTATACTGTATGTAAAAATGGGGACAAATGACATCTTCTTGTCAAATTTAGTATACAGTTTAAAAGAGGCTATACGATAAATAATTATTTTTATTAGACTAGATCATAATAACTTGTAGAATTCTCACAACCTCTTTTAAACTATGTATTAAATAGGACAAGAATATGTCATCTGTCCTCATTATATATAGTATAATAATTTTTACTCCAATTTTTTTCTTTGTGTATATTAAATAATCAAAAAAAATAATAAATGTTTTATCAGTTAATATCATTTTATAAAGATGCAAAAAAAAATTGGTTTGTGTTAACGATACTAACGTTATTGCAGTAATTTTTTAATCAATACTTTTTCTGTGCAAAGTTATATATATACACTGAGAAAAAAGTTGGGATAAAAATTATTATACTGTAAAAATGGGGACAAATGACATCTTGTCACACTTAACATGTGGTTTAAGAGTGTCTATGAGAATTGAACAAATTATTATGATATATATATATAGTATAATAAAAATAAATGTTTATCTTATAACCTTTTTCAAATTGCCACTTAAGTATCATAAGAAGATGTCATTTGTCCCCGTTTTTAGACACAGTATAACAATTTTTACCCCAACTTTTTTCTGAGTGTATATGTTCATCACATTATTAAATAATGTTGTAAATTTTATTATATATAATTTTCTTAGTGTAAAGCACATGAATGTTAGCTGTGAAGTGATGCTGGTTCTATTCCTTAATTTTTTTTTCATAAATTTTACTACATCCTATTGTAAGGAATATTGAAAATGCACGCATATCCTCGAGTTATTACAAAAGATCGCAACAACTATTAATAAATTCTTCTCAGTGTAGTTGATTTTCATAAATTTCTCAAAAAGTAAAAGATCAATAAATTACGCTTGCAAGAAAAAGCGACATATTAAACATTTCGATTTAAAAGCGACAATTTCAAACACTTGACAGACATTTTCATATTTCTTATATCGGGAGGCATTATTTTTAAACGGAATATGAGTATGTAACTTTTCTATAAATAGACGCATTACTCCACATCATAATTTTTAAAAAGAACGAAAAGGCGAAACTTGTCGAGAGTACTTTCTTGATTTCTTTTCTTTTGTTCTTCAATATTTAATGAAAACTCTTACAAGCCAGTAACGTTAAGATACTGTTCTTTAACACTCTCTTATTAATACTACCGACTGTGAATAAAACATTGCTCGTAAAAACAAAATAAAAAGACACCGTTAAATCGGCCATTGTAAAAATATGCCACACAAAGTTCGAATTAAGAAATAAAACAATTCTTGTTTAATAGTTAAAAAGGGGGGAAATCTTAAAAGAATAATAATAATTGTAAAAATAATTACTGTATAAATAAGTATCCAATTTGATAAATACAATATAATATCAAACCATTACCTGGCCCTATCTGTTTACCAAAGTCTGGCTAACAGTACTGGGCCAAACTAACAGTATAGGGAATCTTGGCATTAAGACTCAAAATAGTATTAATTTTAAAACTTCTTTTTTCGCAGTAACAGGAAAATTGAAGTTAATAAAGTTACAGTACTCTTATTAAAGATATTCGCGTAATAATTTGATTATCTTTACCATTATGATGTCATAACAAATAAGTGGCAATTATATGTATACCAATTAATACAAAGATTCGATGTTTCTCTTTATTCGTAGCCGCTAAATAAAGTTAACGAAAGTTGTTGGTCCAAACATTGAGTACGCCACTGTATTTATATCGTCATAATATGATGTGGCATAACAAGTTATTTAATTACCTCAGTTACGGGCAGTAATTTATTTGATATATAATTATATCGCTCCGTCTTTAAGTTACACACAAATAGTCACAGTGGGTATTCCTTACATGCACATGTTCCACCATGTACATTACAGCTACAGTTGAGCAAACTTGCATAAGATAATTGACAAGTACAATTCGATGTATCAATTTTATTCCCACTTATTATTTCACTTTGTATGATGTAAAGTAATACTTATTTTAAAAATAGACTTTCAAGTTTAACTGTCATCGAATGGAACTCTTGATACAACTTAATTATTAATAACAGATATACTCTTTAAGAAGAACAAGAAGAGGATATTGGAGAAATTATTACTAATTGCTAAATATCTTCTAAATATTGATAGAATTCTTTGGCTCTTAATATAAACCAATTTAATGTTGTATGTTTTAAATATTGATAAATTAATGGTTAAAATTGTAACAGTTGCAAAATGTTTGTTAACTGTAATTTCAGTATAAATTTATACCTCAATAATTAAATTTTCTTTTGCTATAAACTAGTTGAAAAATAAAATGTTTGTCACGATGTTGGGTATGAATAAAAAAATAATAAATTAGAATATGAAAAGAAGAGGAATTTATAAAATTGTACCAGAAACCGTAATGAATACACGGCATTAAATTAATTAATGTAATTAGTTGGTATGAAATTTCGAATTCATTTATTTTTGACTAATGTGATGATAAATACCTTTAAGCTGGTTGTAACAATCACCATAGATATTTGCGTGGGAATCAGTACTGTTGGTTGTTTAGTAATGACATCACCTAAAGTTGAAGCTGTTAAAACAATAATTGATCAAGCCCGTAATGCAGTACATTGTCCGTACTTTAACCATGTCCTGAATAACTTAGTGGCACAATCTTGCAAAGTAATTAGTGTACTGAATGCTACAGGTGTCATAAAAGAAAAATCGTTCGTTTTTCTTTTTTGTTTGTTTGTTTTTTTTTTTTTTTTCAATTCCTTTGGATAAGGGTGTCAATTTTTAAACCCACTGCTTCGCAGCCAATTATCTGGATGAATAAAATGTAACGGCGGAATTTTTTTTTTTTTCTTTTTTTTTTAAAAGATATAATTACACATCTTGAAGAGATATCTTGTTTGAAGGAAAGTATTTCAGCATCTAAAGCTTCGTCAGTCAGTATTTGAGTTTACAATTTACAGTTTGTCGTTTCATTATTTACTTTAAGTGAAGTGCTTACAAATACCTTTGAGTAGATTGTTGCAATCACCTTCCTTAGACTTGATTGCAGCTATCAATGCCATTGAAAAATATAATATCTATTGTACGACTTTAGCTCGATCCTCGTCTACAGTTCAAAAATTAAAACATAAAGAGCTGTCTCCATTTGATTATCCAATTATTATGAAATTTTATTGTCCTAGATGTTATTTGTACATTAGATTATTTCTGGACTTAGGGATAACAATCTTTTAAGCACTTTTTCCAGTTAATCTCAAATTTAGAGAAAAATCGATAACATTGCACGCTTATCTTTTCATTTTTTTAATTGTTATTAAAAAATGAAACTTAAATAATATTTAGAGCAAAAGATCAATGCTCTTTTACTAATTAACTCATTATGTAGACTTTGATGTCAAGTTTTTTTTTACATTAAAGAAAACCCTTCGTATTTAAAAAACAAATGGTCTTCGAAAATATAACAAAGAGGAAATATGGCTTTGATATATTTTGTGACGTCGTACCACTTTTATAGTAATTTTATTACACACACTTTACATCTATGTTAATATTCCTAACTCCCCTTTTTGCGCAAACCCGTTCCACTTTTATAGCGGATCCCTTGCGATTGCGTTTCTGAACTAGAATTTTAGCTTTCCGACTTCTCAGTGGTTCGTTTCTTCAGCAAGAGTCTCGTTTATCCACTTCTCCAGTGGTTTCCTATTTGCTCCGTTTTTCCAACAGAAGTGCCAAGCACTTTCGCCTTGCCCATTTATACAGTCTTTGGAGCAACGTGGAAGCCATGTTGTAAAAGGAGATTTTCAAAATGGCGCTTCGAATTAGGTACAACCTGCGTACCCTTATAACCTCAAAATAAAATTTAATTGAGGATATTCCATTCAATTTTATAAATACATTTAATTGTGTGTTTAAATCTATTGCAATAAGAATGTAAGTAGTACTCTACTTCTTTACTGTTATATATCTTGTGATTGACATTTAAAGAGATTCAGTAATTCACTCAAGTTTGTTATTTTGCAAACTTTTGTTTTTTTTTTCTTTTTAATTTTGTACATAGATTACTGTCTTCTAACTTAAGGCAGTAAGTTTTAAATTTTTCAAGTTTATCCACTGTTTAGTAACAAAGTAATAACCTGGAATATGTTTTTCTCTCCATGTAAAGGAAAACTTTCTTATCTGTGTGTATATTAAGATGTATGGTAATTAGAAGTGAGGTATCTTCTACATTAACCCTCATCTGCACATATACTTTGTGCCAATTTGATCTAATATATGTTAAAATTTACAATACTTTTTTAATGTGTTTACAGCAAATTATCAATTAAAGAAAAAATATTATATTAAGAGTACTATTTGAAATTACATTTTCAAAATAAGTATAGAAATTTTGTATTGTTTCATTAAATGCTTTCGTTGTTGAGAAATAAAATTCTAGTATATGGTTAATGTATTGATTTTTTAGAAGTTTTATTAATTATTTTAAAATCTTGAAGATTGTTTCACGTATTGTATAAATGAGATTTATAGCTTTAAATTTTGGTAAGAATGAAATCTCCAAATGAAACTTTAATTAGGTGATGACATTTTATTACTGCACTGAAGAAAAATATTATTCGATAAAGAGAAATTACAGTTATTACTGTGACTCCTCTTTAATTTGTTTTTATGAAGCATAAATTGTTGCAACACTTAATGTTAATTGTGTTAGTATTCAGAAAAATCTATTTTTAAGTTAAATTTTTCGTTTTTACATTTAATTATTTTTTCTAGTTATGTGATATAGTAAATATTTAAAGTATTCACATTATAAAAACTTCTTGTAATAGATATTTTTTTATATATATATCATATATATAAAAGTTGTATTTATTATATTCAATAAAGTAAACTAATGGTTTTTATCTGAATAACTTTTATTGAAAAAATAATTATATTTGTTGAATCGTTTCTAAAGCATTTGTTTCTATATTATTGACGTATTCAAGATCAAACAATTCATTCAGGTAAAAAAGGATGGACAACTCTGTTCATATAAGTGTACCTTTTTTAACTAAGTGAATTGTTTGAGTTTGAATACGCCATAAAAGAATGTAGGTCTGTAAAAATTAATATACTTATTGATGTAGAAGACATAAAATTGACATATGGTAGCACTTGTCACCTATCTTATTGTTACAAGTATATTAACATATCACGTAGATTCTAACAGTTTTTAGTTTCTTTTTTAATCTATTAAAGTAAAATTTCATTTTTCAATATTTTAAATTTCACTGTTCTCATTTTATTCTTATTTTACCAATAATATCTTGGGCTCACTTACCTACTGAATATGTCATTCAAAATAGTTATAAATAGTAAAAATGTTTAACACCAAAGAGAGAGAAAGCAACATCGTTTACCACAAAATGTAGTGATAAAACCTCTATATAGTCAGACTTGAGAAATATGTTAAATTAAAATAAAAGCAGCTAACTAATATATGATTAACTTTATTTTTCTCTTTAAAACGAAATTTCAATTCAAATGAGAAAGTACCAAAATGAAAAAAATCTCTCATTTATATACAAATCCGTCAAAAAAAACCATATGTATCATCTCTATTTAATAATTGTGGAGAATTATTCATTAAATTAATTTTTCATTTCGATTTAAACGATTGTTATAACAAATGGGAAAGAAGACGCGCGAACGAGGTCAGCGATTCGTCGCTTCTTTTTTACGCGCGCGACCTGCCATTAGAATGCATAACAATTAATTGTCTTTCTCTTTTATGCTATACCTTTATTCAGTTAAATAATCTTTATTTGATTTAGCGATACGTTTTGGTTAAAAATTATATAATAAATATAAAAAAAAAACTTATTATAATATTAATAAGTCGCGGACGAAAATGTACTTATGATAGAAAGAAGTAATAAATTTACTTGAAATTAACATATATATAATATAGTTGTCTATATTTGTTAATTAATTCTACCATATGTGCACACCTATCCGCGAGTTACTATCCCTAGTAGAAAAAGAATTAGGGCTGTGACTATTACCCGACAAGGAATCCTTATTCCTTGTTCCAGCCCGACAAGGCTGAAACCAGGGCTGTAACGCAAGGCTGGATTCAGAGCTAGTCGGGCATTC
>JABFPN010003345.1:0-18458 GCA_022817305.1 Leptoteleia sp. ZL-2020
ATGTATATTTTCATTGGTTATTTCTATTCGGTTGTTTCCGTTGTAACCTGCCTTAAACTGTATACAATTATTAATGAATTAAGCAAGTTTAAATTTCCCGCCATCGATATTCAGTTATTAATGGTTACACAGCGAACCGGATATAGGAACATTTCCGCTGAAAACGGGGAAGAAATTTCGCTGAAAATGGGAGAACGTTGAAAATGGGAAGGCTGAAACTGGGAGCGTCGAGTGTAATTGGTTTATGATCGACGTAGGCGATAGATAGCGACATCGAACGGACAAAACATGAAATAAAATATTTGTCAAAAATTAGAATTCAGTTTAATACCTGGTTTCTTAATTTTTCATATTCTTTTCTCTCCGTACTATTTTCATTTTATAATAACAATTATTCTAATCTACAAAAATTACTTCATACTTTTCGTATTAATAATCATTTCTTATTTTATTTATCGTTACCTTGATGAAATTTTGGGTGTATAAAAACGTTTATTTACTTTCAGTTGATGAAAAGTGGGGGAATGGAAGTTATTGATTGCAATAATCATGTGAAATCGGCTATTAAATATTTTGGACCGAGCTGTGCTATCAATTCATTGATAGATAAATATAATCCTCTAGGTAATTAAAATCATCAATAATTTCATATTAATATTAATCACATATCGTAAGCAAACATAGAAGTACTTCTACACATAATTAATCATACAATTCTACTTACAATTCTACTTATAACATTTTATTTTAGGTGATAATTCGAATCACTTGTGTGCCATATGTACTGGAACTGTATCAGTCGGAAAATGCACTAACGCGGATCCTTTCTCCGGATATGAAGGGGCATTTAAATGTTTGCGAAGCGCAGGTGACATTGCTTTTCTGGTTCATACAACTGTGCATCAATTAACAACGCAAGATTTTTCAACGGGTACGTTCAAATCTTAAGCTATATTTCCGAAAAAAACTATTTTATTTAAATTTTCAATCAATATTAATTGTATATAAATGGTTATTAAATTTCATCTTTTAGATGCAGCAAAGAAGGAAGATTTTGAACTTCTTTGTCGTGATGGAAGACGCAAATCAGTTGACGACTATTTAACTTGTAACTGGGGACGAGTACCTTCTAATGCTGTTGTAACATCATCGGCTATTAATATCGAACGTCGTACAATATTTCAAAATTTCTTAACGAGAGCAGCCGAAGTTTTACGAGTGGCCAATTACACAAATCTTAATTCTGATAATAACAACAGACCTTACAAATATGGGGGACGGGACAATTCGCAATTTTCGAGTGGTATAAACTTATCAGTAGATAATTTGGATGATTCTATTGATTCTATACACCATATCGAGTCCTTTGATTTATTTGAAAGCCACCCGAAATATGAGAAGCATTATAATTTATTGTTTTCCGTAAGTTTTCAAGTAAAAGAAATGTATATAATAAAATTAAAACGCATCAAATAAATACATATTTATTTTGTTTAAAGGATGCTACAAAGCAATTTTTCAGTATCGTCGAAAGCAAACAAAAATATGCGGAATACTTGGGAAGATCTTTGGATTCTATTTTAGCTGTGAGACATTGTCCGGTTAACAGGATGACTTTGTGCGTTTCTTCTGACCCAGAAATGGAGAAATGCATCAAAATGAAGGTAATTATTAAAATTAAGTTGTCTAAAAATCAAGATTTTGGGGAAGCGTAATGTACATATAAAATTCAGTAAAATGAATAAAACGTTGTGAAATTATTTAACTTTAGTTATGTGTAATCTTAATTATTCCAGGTGGCGCTTAAAGCGCAACTTTTGAAGCCAGAATTATTCTGCCACAAAGGATACAGTCAAATAAATTGCATGCAAGCAATAAAAAATGGGTAAAGTTTCTTCTTATTTTATGTCTACTTCTTTACTTCTCATACGAGTGTTATCAATCAGATAATAATACACGAATCTTACGAATAAAATTATTAATCGTGCCATTTCATTAGTCTTGCAGATGTCGTTGTCTTGGACGCTGGCGATATTTACACCGCAGGATTACATTACGAACTTATCCCATTTGTCTCTGAAGTGTACAATTTGCATACTTCCGACTATTATGCAGTAGCAGTTGCAAAAGAGGAGGACAACAATACAGATATCACCTACTTAAAGAACAAGTACACTTGTCACGCTGGTATGAACACGGGAGCAGGATGGGTGTACCCTTTGGCTTATTTGATTTCAAACGATTGGATTCGTGGGTATGGTTGCGATTCCGTTCGAGCGGCTGCCGAATATTTTACAAAAAGTTGCGTGCCCGGAGCTATAAGCCCTGAATATAATACTGGTAAGAAATATATACTTCCGTTAAATGAAAAGTCATTAATTACAAAGTTGATGTATAAATGAAAAAGAAATAAATTTCCTTGTTGCATAATATTAACTATAACGAATAATTCAACATTACAGGAGTGCCTTATGAAAATTTGTGCGGACTTTGTCACGGTTCGGGTCGTGGTTATTGCCAAAGAGACGCCACCGAGGATTACTTTGGCTATACCGGTGCCTTCCGGTGCCTCGTGGAAGGCGGGGGTAATGTTGCCTTTGTGAAACACACAACCGTGTACGAGAACACGGATGGAAAACGGCGTGAATTCTGGGCGAGGAATACCTTCACGAAGGATTACCAACTGCTGTGTCCGGATGGCAAACGAAAGCCCATCTGGGATTACGTGGACTGCAATTTGGGAAAGATTTCGGCGAACGCGGTGGTCACCAGGGGAGGATATTACGATTACAACGAGACCGAAATAAACGCCTTCATAAATTTGTTTATTTATGCGCAACAGTTTTATGGGAGAAAGGACCCGGATGAGTTCAGCTTCGGTATGTTTTACAGCTCGCCACCGTACAGTGATCTCATTTTCCAGGACGCGGCTCAGCAGTTGGTCGTGGTACCGAAAGAAAAACGCGAATATAGCGCGTATCTGGGGCCGGATTTCATGAAAGCTAAAAGGATTACGGATTGTAAAGCCGGCGCCTCGACGATTGTAGGATCTTTCGTTTTGGCTGGTATAGTTTTTCTCGTAAATTTAACTCTTTAAGGGTGCGTCGTAATACGTTGATAGGTTTATGATGAACAAAGGAATGAACATTGGCAGATGGCGATTGTAAAGAATGAAAATTTGTATGCAGATTGAAAGTAACATATGTTGAAAACAATTTCATTGATGAGTACGACTTTCAATCGCCAAATGGAACTTCTTAGTCTAATAGATTACGTTTGATTTGTTGCATTTTTAAGTTCCGTAGTAAACTTAATTCTAAGGAAATAGAATTTTTAATAGTTTTTGTGCTACTGTTTACTCGAAACGTGACTATTTTTAACTTCTAAAGTTTTTGTATAATATAAAATTTTGCTTTTATCAGCATTGATTATTGGCTTTTCTTAATTGATATATTATTTTATTCATGTTTCGAGTAATAACGCAAAAGAATCTCACATTCGCTTAATCCGTCCTGTTTTATAGTATTTGTACAAGTCTCTGTATATATATATATTTTGATATATATTTTTAATTTTTTACTATATTTATATCAATATGATTACGTTTATACAATAAATTGGATTGTGTTATCAACAAGATCAATTTATAGTATAAACGTAATTAATATAATGTAATATTACGAGATCGCTTCTAATAATTTTAATTATATTATCTACTAAATATATTAAACACTGTTGAATCTCTTAAACGTTTAAAAGTGTAATTTTTTAGAAATTTTATCGACTCAAATTTTGTGTAAATCTCTTAATTGCAATGGAGTTTACATAACAGTTATAATGTACCGGCTATAAGGGTATAAATCCGTCCAAGTTTGTAAGTTAGACAATTAATTTGTATAATAGGTCATCAAAACTTTTAAACAAAGTACTGCCACCCATTTAATGTATGTACTCTTGAAAATATATCTCTTTCAATTTGTTCTACTTATTTGAAACAGAATGTTTTTGTAATTTTATACAAAGTAATATACAGTGAATATTTTTAAGAGTACAGTAGAAGGCCAATAAAATACTGCGAATACAGAAGCGCAGTTCAAATTGTATTTCTTATACTTATTTCACTATAAGATACAATTTTATATTACATTTTTATACGTATATGCTATTTAAAAATTGACGAACAAAAAATAAATATATTATTGGTAAAATGATTGCCCTTTATTTCAACATAGTTTAATTCCTGGGGAAGGTGAAATAAAATTGCGAGTATTTCATAATGTATGAAATTTATATTTCAAATTAGCAATAACAATTATAACAACAACAGTAAAAATATATAATCAATACATTTGTACAACTGTAATAATATTCATTTTAAATCTACATTTTCCTTAGCTATTTGACTTGTTTTAATGTCAAAACAAAATACGACGATTGAATAAACAATAAAACTTATCTGTAGAATCAATTACACAAAGTCCAGGGTTAATATAACCATCTATATTCATCTGAATTTAATTCTACATAATGGGTTATATACAATAATAATACCAGCCTGAAAAACTACATAGTTTACGCAATAGTCCATTTATTTTTTCTATGAGAAATATTAATCTTTATGTACGATTCATTACATGCTTTACCTGTAAATATCATTACATACATTATCGATAATAAAAATAATAATTTTGTTACACAAGTGTTCACTCTCAAATTAATTGAATTTAATTGATTCATTGGAATACCTTGAAAATGAGGTAAAGTTTTCGAAAACTTAATTGTTAACTTAAGAAGTAAAAATGAATGTTGAAGTTCTCTTATTTTTGTTAATTATTATATTTAGTTAGTCAGGTGCATTCCTTCTCTTTTATTTAGTTTAATAATTATTTAAATTTACGTTTATCCTTTATTTATGAACTTTAATTGCATCTCTTTATTCAATACTTTTAATTCTAAACTAATTTTAAGTTGTTAAAGAAATTTAATACTTTCTAATAACTTCAATGTTGAAGTAATAATAAGGTAAAATCATAAAATAAAGATAATAATAAAGTGACGTCATATTTCAACTTATTTAGAGATTAAACATTTTTTAAAATTTAAAATAAATAATTAAAAAAAAAGACACACTACACTTTTACAACATAAAAATATTTATTCGTACATTATTTTAATTAAACATACTTGACAGCCTTACACATCGTTATTAATCTTATCGTTTAATCTTAGACTATTCTTGATATAATTCTAATGAATCTTCAATATTTGCCTCTGTCTGGTATAAAAACTTGATTATGTTTCAAAATTGACTGCCAGTACTAAATTAGAAAAGTATAATTCAAACAAAGTATGCCATCGTGTACAGTACTGCTTGTCCATTTTGTAACATAACTTTGAAATTCAATCTTCCTCTATAAATATCGTTTCAACGAAAGAAATGAAGTAAAAAATTATTCTACAATTCGGTCAGAATAATCCCCTAGATTAATACACCTTTGTTTCAAAATCATTCAATGGTTAACCCTTTCTGCCACGCTTTTTCCCCTATTTTTCCCCCATACTGGGAAATAAAACTTGGGGAAAGACTGGAATCTTGTAACTATATGCATCCATAAGAACAAAATTATCTTTCTTTGAATACATACATTCTTATGAATACACATTATAATGTCGTATTGTACTTCTTGTGGCACTGTTCTCAAGTTAATAAAAAGCTGATAAATTGTGACAAATTTGTCTAGCTGTTTCACCAGTTGACAATCACATTTCATTACCAATTGGAACTCAAATAGCAATTTCATTTCCAATACAAAATATTTATTAATATGTTATATTTTCATTTCAGTTGCTACATTACTAGTAAGCTACAAACTAAATCGTGTTTCGAGAATGTAAATGATAAACAATTTGAGTAAGAACAGTTGGAATTTTCTTCTGCAGAAACCATGACTGAAAGGGTTGAAATGGTATGTTGAAAGCGAATGATTCGTTAACTGTTTTAGGTGAATAAAAAAAAAAAAAGGAAAGATTAAAGTTGAATTTGAAGAGACAGTTCAATGGCTGCGATGTCGCGAGTTTTCAATTTGTATTTTGATGTAAAAGTCTTGTGTTTGTCTTTGTGGGGATGCTTATTAGACTCGAAGATAGAAGCATGATTTTGAGCAGCATTGTCACTAATTTTAGCAGAAAGGTAAGGGCCACATCGGTTTGGCATTCGAGGATCAGCAGAAAGACAGTCAACTATCTTGTTTACGGTAGGCATGCAGGTTTCAATGTATCCTGAAAAAACACGTATTACATGCTCATCAGATAACAACACAAAAAACATGTACCAAATAGCGCATTCAAATTCAAACTCCTTATCTTTCAGAACTGTGAAACCTTTAATAAACATTTAAATTCTAGATCACGTGTCAATCGATGGTAATAAACATGTTCAAAAGTCATCTCCAACACTGATGCTTCAATGTTATTTCTGTCATGTTACAATGTTATGTCCATGTTAACATAGAGTTGAGATTTTGGAATAAAAAAAAAGTTGTTGCAAAGTTTAGAAAACATTAAAAATTCTTCTATATACACAATATTATGCTATTAACGTTATTTCAAGATTTTTGTTGTAGGAATGGTCTCATAAATTATAATGAAATCCAAACAATTTAATCAATTCCATTCTTTTTAATATGCATATATTATTTATTTTGTTAAAAGATAAACAAATATATAGTTATTAAGTTTTTTTAGATCAATATTAGTTAATCTATAAAACAAATTGGAAATATGCACGAATATATATTTATATATATATATATAGTAGAACTTATGAAAAGTCAATTTTAATTATTCTCCCATTAAAGTTCCTTCTAAACAACTCAATTATAATGTCAACAATAAATTCCATATAAAAAATTAATTATTGATAAAATGTCTTTGGATTCATGTATTTGTCGTTTTTTTTATCAAAATGATAATTTTCTTCATTTCTATTATCAAAATCTACAATTTCATTAAATTTTCAAATTTAAAATTTCGCGGCAGAAAACTGTAATTTCATTGGTTGAATTAGTGCACCGCCTGAAATAAACCTTTATATTAAAAAAAATTATATTGTAAACACTTTTGAATGAAATTTCAATGTCTAATAATGAGATAATATTTTTAAAATTACTTTGGGCATTAAAACTACTTTAATGGAATATTATACATCGTCAGAAAAATTCGGATAGTCTACGCGCTTGCGCATTGAGCAAATTCCGTGATCGGCGTTCGCTTTTAAACGCTTCCGCCTTCGTTCCCATTGGCGTTCCTCTTTTTTTGGCGCCAAGTGCCTTCCTACACCAAGAGTTCGCCGCGATCTTAACCGATCTCGAGTTTGTCGAATATTTTAATAAAGAAATCGCGAGTTTTTTGTAACGTTAAAATGCGCGTCGGTTTAAAAGAAATTTCGAAGCATTACAACGCAGTTTTGAAGATTTTAATTATGCAAAGCGTAACAGAATTCGTGACTCTGTAAGTTCTACTATAATGTTCAATTTATATTCTAATTTTTTGATTCTTTTTGATATCGTAACATCCCAGAAAAAAGCACTAGCCATAAATAAAAAGAAAAACCGTACAAAAAATGGAATTTCTTCATGCATTTAAAATTGTAAAATTGTTCGCTTAATTTCCGTTACAAATTGCGTATATTTAAAAGTATTAATTAGAAAAATATGGCAAAGTGTTTTTTTTTTCATTTTATAAGATATGATTTCATGATTTACAAATATAATATTATAGCACCTCAATAAATTATTTCTTTAAACGTTATATAATTGAAATTTGTATTCGTAGCTTTTTAAAATATTTATAGGTTATGTTTCATCTATAAAAACGTCGCGAAATTAATTATAATGAAATTATTCGATAAAATGTCGTTTATTTATTTTATTAAATTGGCCATGACTTGCATATAATATATATGTACATATATATTGTATATAATTATAATATTTTTAAATTAATGTTTGATTATTTAATAGTTAACACTTTTGGGCAACATTTTAGCCCAATTATTTCTTAGAAAATTCATATTAAATATTTATTTCTCTCATATTGATTAATTCATTTATTGTTATTCATATAATTTATAATTTTCATTTATAATTATCATAAATTCATAATTTTGCCGTTGAAAATTTTCAATAATTTAGACCATCAGTCAGACCCCTTATTGGCAGCTCTATTGAGCCGTACAAATAAAAATCACTGAAGTAATTACAATTCCATAATTGACTATATGCAATTTTTTTTTTTTATAAATTATATATATTTTTATTATTTCTTTATAATTTTCACAGATTGTGAATTTTGTATTTAATATTGCATCATATATTGAATAAATAGAAATTTCTTGAGGGGCTTAATATATTTTTCTATATTCTGGCAATGAATGAAATAAAAAAAGAAAATGCTGGACAAAAACCTATATACATGCAGAAGCTTAAGAAGCGTCCAGTGTTTTTTTATAATATTAAATTAGTCACTTTCAGTGTGACATATATATAGCATTTTTTTCATGTACGATTTGTTATGTTTACTTAGTGGAAAAAGCAAGGTTAAATAGCTCACGAAAAAAAAATGTATATAGGCTGCCATATATGCCAATATATATATGGCATATAAGGCAACAATTTTTTCTTGACATATTTTTTCAGCCTACTACATTCTGAGCTGAAAATGCAAGTTTTTTCTAACCTTGTTTAAAAAACATTTCACTTGTCCACTGTTTCAAACATAAAAAATAGTACTTTTTTTATCATTTGTTAAAAAATATCCTGCTGCAAATAACCACCCTAGTTGCACAATATACTATTTTCTCTAAACACTAACACAAAAGATTGTCATGTCAAGAACTTTAAAACATAAAAAAGTACATAAATAATTAAGAATTTAATGAAATATTTGTATGAGGGTCTGGAGTTTGACCAAATCATGCCAATTGTTTCCTCCATTATAGTTAAATATAAATTCACACAAAACCAATGGATCACGTCAAAAGTGATTTTTTCTTTCTTTCTTAATTCATTAACATGCTCTTAATTAGTTTACCACACGTTCATATGTTTCTGAAAGAGTGGTATCTGATCCTTAGGTAGTGTCCAGCTAATTAAATTTTGTTTATTAAATAATAAACAATGAAAATTGATTGGTGTTATAAACTTGGCATCATTAAAATACTTGAAATGAATTCTTATTTCTTTCTTACTATTCAATTAAAATGTAAGAGGCAATAGAAAATTACCATTCTAGTCAACAAAGTGAGAATAAAGTTTATTTTTATTTTGTTTATATTGTAGAAAAGCAGAATGTTTTTATCCTGTACGTTTGTTTACATGCATCATTGAAATAATATGGTCACTCAAATTACTAAAATAATTATAATTAAGTACATAAATATTAATAAACTGCATCCTCACCTCATAGAATGGTAATTATACTATTATTATACATAATTACCATATAATATAATATAATTACCAGGCGTATTTTTAAATAATTTAATATATGCATTGTTTTAATATATTTTATTAATATATCATAGTTCTCTGAATTTAATTACGATGATTGTCAGCGTGTATTTGATCAATGAAATCTAACCAGTGCTAAAATTCAATCGAATAAATTTATTCGACGAGTTTCAATTGATTTATATTAATTATTCAGGTAACCAGAGTAATTCATGTTTGGTATTCTTATTAAATTCCATAAACGACAGGGCAATTGCCAAGTTCAATCTGAATTTGCACAGTTAAAATGTTTACTTGAATAATGATATAAATTTCAATGATTTGAAAGTTACATCCGTTTTCACTGATAAAGCAAAAAGTTCCAAATTTGTGCATTGTTATTCTTAAAATAAAGCTCTCGTATAATTTGTAATTACACTTCACGGTTTTATTTCTGTTTTATAAATAGTATTCAATATATAAAGCGCTCGTATTCGTACTGGTTATATAGATATACATGTTTTTCATTAAGAATGCAAAAAAGAATTGGTCAAAATGGGGGAAAAGTTTCATTTTTTATGCAGTGATATGAAAATCAAATAATTATATAAAGTAAAATAATAAAAATCAATCAAAATGATCATTTATTCACCTTAAAAATAAAATGTATTGGTAACTCGCAGGGTTACCAACATATTTCAGTTTAACAGTGAATAAATTATCGTACTCAACTCGAGAAAAAAGTGGTTTCAGGTTGGTAACCCTTCCCCTTTGGCTTGGGTTACCAACTTAAAACCACTTTTTTCCTCGTTGAATAATATACTATTAAAATTATTGTATTATTAGTTCCATCGTTCGTTTGCTTTACATTTAAAATTTAACAACGGTTTTTTAAAAAAAGTGGAAAAGTTATTCCAAGTTGGTTTTAATTTTATCTTTAATATGTTGAAACTTACAAGATATTGATGGAATCGTTATTTAAGAAATTATACAATAGGAACTATCTATCAAATTTAAATTTTAGAATATTGAACCGTATTCTATTGCTCTTATGACTATGAGTTGATGTTTTTCTTTTCACTTCCAATTAAAAAGTTGTTTCATAGGCAAATAAAATTTACCATACGTATATAAGCTAAAATACAAACTTAATTATTAATATTTAATAATTAATATATATTAACAGACAAACTTATGTTTAATTTCATCTTAAGTAAATTGCAATAGAAGAAGCAAAGTACATAAAGGTACTTTGAAGAAAATGTTGGCACTATTAATTATTCAGTTATTTTGACTGATATTTTAATAGTGTTAACTGACTGTGAGTTGTTGGAATTGAACAGTCAGTATAATAAACTGAAAAATTAATAAACTGATAAATTATCAGTTTACTAACAATTTTAGTAATTTTTCTTAATCTTTTCTCTCCCTGTCTTTTTAACTGATTTCTCATTGTATCAACTATCTATTTTCCATTCAGTGTATATTGAATTATAAATATATGAATATTATAATTCATCGTATAATAATATTAATATCATTTCTGATGTATGGCACAATTGTTAGTATCACTGTAAATTATATTACTATTTATTGTAATACCAGAATGAAAGTGAATATTAAATTAAATGTAACTTTGGCATCGCATTAAAATTTGCCTCAAAGGTTTAAAATTTAATATTATGATGAATACAGTTTTTTTTTGGTTTCAGTATAAGGTTCTAACACAATAATCATAGGAACTCATCACATTAAACCAATACATTGTATTAGGAGTTTTAGAATTTCAAGGTGGTGCTGATATCTGGGGAAGATGGTGGGTGATAGCGTTAGTTAGCAAAATTGAAATGGTTTTGCCCTTAAAGTATTTTTCTTGCATTTTCATCGATTCATTTTGATGTAAAACCAAACAAGTACATTGTACGTGATTGGTGACTTTCTAACTGACCCCACTGTCAAGCACCAAATCCCATCTTACTGATACTCGCATTCCATTCTAACCCTCCCAATCCAGACACATTTATCTATTGATACCAACGTCTTCCAACTCATTATAGTACCGTTTCTTTACCACTGATTATTTTAATGCCATGCTGCGTGAGGATCATTTTAATGGTATCACTTTTCAATTTAGTAGAGCTACCTTCGACCCCACCCTCCTCATCATTCTTATCCAGATCCTCATCCAACGAATCAAGATTATCACCGGAAGAGTCATACCTTCCAATATTATCAGCGGATCTTCTCAGTGATCTGCTCCTAAAATTTCTTATGTTATCCGCGGAAGCCGTATACTTCGTTTCCTTGGACTCGATCAACTTGTCCCCCGGAATTTTGAACGAATACTTGGTATACTGCAAATTATCCACCGAGGCGTATCTTCGTTTTTCATGAGACTTGGCAGCTTTCTTCACAATCGAACCCTTCCTATTGAATCGCTTGCCACTTTTACCCATCGCTATCTCATCCTTTGGCACAAACAGTATAGTACTTTGCAAGTCATTAGGCTCGGTCAACGAACGACTGTAACGGCGCTCAACCTTCCCATTGGTACTCTCAAATCCATCGTTCTCTCCATCAGGCTTCTCTTCCTCTAAAGCACCACTACCCTCGTCCAGTCTGAGACTAAGCTTGTTCAATGACAAACTCAATGATTGACTTCGTTTTTCCTCAGTTGGATTTAACGTATCGTCGAAGCTGGCAGCTGGTTCACCACAAATTTCGCAAGTCTCATACGTACTATCTGGCACACTCTGGTCTTGAATTTCCGAATCTCCTTGAAGGTTCCAGCTACAGATGTCGCACTTGGTGGAGTCATCATCGCCCGGGGAACTGCAGTTGGAAGGGACCGTGTAAAATATCTCGGCAGAGGAAGGTTCATTAGGGAGGTAGCAAACGGAACAGAACTCCTCGGTTGGCAGATCGAAGTCATTGGCGGTTATGAGCTTGGAAGTGCTATCACTCTGGGACACCACGTTGGATTGGTCAGTTTTCTTGCTGACGAGCGATAATCTGGGAGCGTCGCTGCGCTTGATGGATTCGTAACTCTTCGACTTCTTGGAATTGACCTCGAAGGAGCGCACACCTGTAACCGTTCGTGGAGCACCGATGTTGATCGAGTCCAAGCTGCCCTGCAGGAAGATACCCGAGCTCGGGTTATCGGTCAGCGAGTCGCGGGTCATCGAGGGCATCCTTAACAAGGGTTTCTTGGCGATGCTCGACCTAACCACGGTGTTCATCTCGTCATCGCTATTCTCGTCCCGATAACGTCTCTGTCTGAAACTGGACGAGTGGTAGCTGTGCTTCCTCGACTCGCGACCTTTCCTTCTGGATCTCTTGGAATCATCCTCCGATCTCGAGACCTTCTTCGGACTCTTCTTGGAATTCACTAGGGATTTAATGTACTTACCGTCGATCTCGGGATTGGCCTCGTTCCTCTTAGAGTCCTCCTCTTCGTTATTCAACGGTTTAGCCTTCGGGCAGTGCCGATCGTTGGAATTGAAGTCGTTGGTACCGTCTTCGATGTCGCCTTTGGAAGAACCGGACTCGGTTGCTGGCTTCGCTTTATCTTTATCCGATCCCATGTCGCGGGACGAATCGTTTAATTGATTTTTGGTATTTACATCGGTCGAGGTGTCGTCGTTGGAGCTTGCCTCAACGTTGCGCTGGTTAAAGTCGGTTGGCACTTGGTTACTCGTTTCGGAAGAGCGTAATCGTTTGTCGGAGTCCGATTTCTCCTCGTCGACGCTGCATCCTCGGGTGAGCTCGCCGGCGCGCGACGAATTTTCGATGTTCATCTCGAGGATGCAACGCGAGAGGTTCTCGGGGGTGGGGGGCATTGGACTTATTGGCGTTATTGCTAAATTACTAGATGATTGTGTCAAAACCGTGTCCAAGTCTTTGGATAGATAATCATTAGCGTTATTGTACGAAATGTCCGACTTACTTGAATTCCCAACATCATCCGCAGCGTGAAATGAAGCGTTAAGAAATTGTCATTAGTTTCGTTATATTGTCATTAGTTTCATTATAGCGAGGGATTTTCAGTTTTACCCGGTTACTGGAGGTGTAAGGAATAGTTAACGTGTCCGTTGCTTAGGCACTTATCATAAATGACTTACATTTGCGATGGGGGTACGGCGTCGTAAATCCTGCAGTCGTAAATGTACTTAATCACAGAGTCTTGTAGTAAATATTTGACACTTTCGCCCCGTTTCAAGGCTCGCCTTATCCTAGTTGAACTAATTTCGTTTGGTATCCACTCGGTAACGACAAATATATTGTGCTGCAAAATGTATTATATATATATTTTCTTATATTTCCACATACTTATACACGAAAGGAAGAAAGAAAATCAATATGTTGCACGAGTTAATTAATTATATCTGTGGATTAATATCGTTGAAAGTAATTTATTACCCTATGCTTTGATAGGATATCCGAGTTGTAAATAAATTTGTATGGGTCGCAACCTTCCCGTGTGACTACCACCAGTCCAAATTCACTGACAATCTTTTCAATCTGTTGATAGAAAGTAAATTCATTATTTTCGAGCATTCTTTACAACTTTTTTGATATTATTCAATCATTTTAATACATATAAATGTGATTTGAAAATGGTATTTTGCAATTTAATATTACTTTTATTTTAATCAATACATAATAAATTAAAGTTTCAAACTATTTTTAATTATTTTGTCCATATTAATTATTGGAAAATAATCAAGCGTGTGACTGGCTTGATGGATAAATTGGCAAAGTGCAAAGCGCAGGTATAATTTATCAATTGTGAAATCTCTTAATTTCTCAATGAAAAAGCGATCCATTGTGCTTTTGCCACTAATATGCAAGTGTCAGTAATGAAATAATTATGATCAATTGCAATTTACGCAAGTAATAATTGGCACGGTGCACACAATAGATGAATGGTATAATTGAACACTCGCAGTGCCCTTTTGTTCGATTTAATCGCATTAATCGTGTATGCTGTTTTGACATTTATCAAATTAAAATTAAATTTAACGTTTAATTTAATTTAAAATTAAATCAACATGAGATTCGTTATTTGCAACTAAGTCCACAAAATGTGGTCCAACTTTGTTGTGCAATGAGATACTATCAAATTTTAATAATGCTTTTATTTGTATTCTTTGGATAAGCAATTTCTTTGTACTTACAAATAAACAAGAAATGTTTTAGTAGCAAAATCTTAACCACGGTTAATAACTATTAACAATTCATATATTACATTTATGAATATCCTGTAAAGATTCAAGAGAAGTTTTAATTTTCAAATTTTTAATACTATATTATTATATCACTGAAATATAGTAATTGGTTTTTCTTCTCTCTCATAGCACAATTGCTATATTTCAATGGACGCGGAATTAATTTGAATGTTGAATAAATGAAATAATTACGTCTTCCTCCAACCACAAATTTGGAATATCAAAACTTTCGAGCAGATCGGCACCGCAGAGTAACTTAATTTGAACGGAGTTTGGGTCGACAAGTTCGTTAACAAATTCTGGTATCCAATTGACGTCTTCCTTTTCAAAAGGAAAATCTTGCAAATCTTGCTGTGAATTATTGTTGCGTCTGTTTGAGCGTATAAATGAACTCAGCACATTTTGATGGTGCGTCAAACTGTCCAAGGTTCGAATCCAATCCTTTTGCCTTATTTCCCAAGTGCTCAGTTGGATCCAATCGTTGGTCTCGAGCGCCAATTTCAGCATACTTAGTCGATCTAACGAAGGAGCTAAATTTTTCTTGAAATAAGCGTCATTCACTGGCGATATTACACCCCCGAGCACTCGGTGCGTTCCCATTCTATGCAGATTATCTCTGGCTATTTCTAAAATCAACAGAGAACAGTTGGTTGTCATTATGATTGCAATGTTTTCTTTCTGCTGAAGCAATTATTACAATTGTTATTGTGAATATACAAATAATTTTATACCTTGAAATATGATTGTCCTACACCAAAACTTAAAATTACTTTGTTATGATTGAATTCGCTGTCAAAATGTAAGAAAGTAGTTAGGAAGATAAATGATCACTTAAATATATTTTATTTCATTATGACACTACGTCAGTTGGTATCATTTAGCCAAGAAAGACAAATCTTAATATAAAAATAAATTAACAACATGAAAGAACTAATTAATTTAAGGGAAAATTGTTCAAACCGCGGAAACATTTCATTAGATACACATTTTGACATTATTTTGACACTCTATTTTGACATTATATTTTGACATTATGCCCACAAATCTTTATTGAAATTTATAGAACATTTTATATATATGATACACTTTAAAAAGTGTCAACAATAAATTATTAAGAATTTCAGATTTATGACATTGATCAGAAACTTTTAACACAAATTTCTGTAGTTCAATAATTTTTAATATCTCGTTTACTGAGCTGCATAATTATTTATTGTCATATACCGTGGGATGACATCCCAACAATTGCCTCTGAATATTGAATTATCTTGACGTAACAAACCTCGAGCCGTGCTCGATAATTATTGCGCACACTTTAAATACCATTATTTACAACTGGATTAGACTCACCGAACATTCGTAAATGCATATTGGTCGGGGGATTATAACTACCGCATGACAACAATATCACGAATTGCTGTGCCATGGTATTTTATATGGATTTTAACATGGGTCGATGCGTGTGACAGACCTTTTCCGCGTTTAACGAACTCAACCACTCGACCCACCTCGCACTCAAATCGAGCGTTACAAAAGTTGACGAACTTTGCCGTTAATCGCCACTCGAAATCCTATCTGCGCAGCTCGCGCTACCGAGACGCGACTCGACTTGACATTTCCTCCATTGTGACGTTCGAATACTCGAATCAATTGGGATACGCGTTGGGAATTATAAATACAAATCGGCAATCGCGTCCGTTAGGGCTGTCACATCGGTGTTGCAACGTTGAAAGGACTGTTATTGTTGCGCAAATAAGTATTATTTGTTTTGATCGCGAGTGGATCGATTGTTGCGAGACATGTTTGTGTGAGAATGGCGGGAAATTTGAATTGGGGAAACTAAACGTTCGGATAATCGTTGTGAATTGTTGAAATTATTTGTATTCAATAAGATCTAATTAGGGTTTGGATGTATTTATAACAATTTGGTTTTGTAGTGAATGGAAAAATAATTAAAAATTTAAAATTTTTTTGAATTTGAATTAAGAATATAATGAAACATATAGAATATTGTTATGCTTATTAAGTGACGTAAAATTATGGTAAATTTGGTGTATTATTATTATTGTTGTTGTTATTATTATTATAATTATTATTATTATATAATTCCATCTAATGTCTATTACATCTGGGAAACCAATATGATACAACCCTCAAGAACTATCAATCTTTTCTGTCATGATTATGAGAGGAAAATGAAATCATACTTATATAGAGCCTAGCCATTATTAATTAACGAACATCTTCGAGATAATGTAATAATGTGCATATATTTATCATATTATCCGTGATATTGATTTTGATATATATAAATTCACATTAACGTGAACTATTCTCTGTAAACAAAAAGGGATTATACCCATAAATAGAAATAAATTATTATTATAAATTATTGATTTAAGGTCACTTATCTATGAAATAAGATAATATGTTTTATCTGCTAATACTAGTAGTGTTTATTTACTTCTAGTTTGAAGATATATTATATCTTAGATTTTCATTTATTTTTTTTATAATTCTAAATTTAACATAAGTTATACTTTTTTTTTCTTTCTTTCTTATATTTAAGTAACTGAAATATACTTAAATATATTACTGCACTTTTTTGATGTATCAGAAACATCGAATGGTAATTCAGATATCTAAATTGTTGATCATTTGATAAATTCATTATGATAAATTTATTTATAATGTAAATTCTGGATTATTACAATAATTATTTTGTTTTAAAATTTTTATTTCATGTATGATAAATACAGAAAAAATTGTAAAAAGTATGCACCTTTTTATAAATAATTAAAACTTTATTCAAAAAAATAAAAACATATAAAAATTATTTATATATTTAGCAGGCAATTTGAAAATATCTCATTAATCACTTGAATTTGAATTGGGAATTTCATTAAATTTTTTATATTTGATAACTAAGAAAAAAATTATTCAGAATTATCATAATGTTAACTATATAATAATAATATTAATGGAGCAAGTATAAATTTTTAGGTGAAAATACCTGTAATACTCACGAAGAAAGTTTCCTCAGTTTAAAATGTCAAATTCAAGATAAATAAATCACGAAGATAAGATTAATTGTTTCATAAATATTTATTAATTTTCATTATAAAGTACGCTTCTCATAAAAATCATTATTTATTACATAAATTAAATAACTTAATTTAAATCGTTAGTCAAAAGTGGGTTGTAATGCAATAAAAAAAAAGAAGAAGAATTCAATAATTAGTAATTAACGTAGAAAGAAATGTTAAGATACAGAATTGCACATAAATTCCACCGCATTAAGAATATATCAATTGTATCTTTTTCATGCTTCTTCCTGGCTCCCAAACTGCTTAGGGGTAAAACAAAAGAAAAAAAAAAGTGTTTTGATACCACAGTCAGCAATTGTTACAAATACACTCAGAAAAATAATTAACTGTAATATAATAAACAGTAAAGTTATTTAAAATTAGTTAAATTTATAAATTACTTCAATTTTAACAAATTATATAAATTCAATAACATTACTTTTTCATCATAAACAACATATATGTGTGTATATATAAGTTTTTTTACTTTTGATTATATTTAGTAATTGCAAAATATAAATGAATAAATATACAGTCAAACCTGTGAGGAGTCACACTTTCGGGGCTGTAGGAGAGGAAAATGAGACTCCTGACATTACCACCACTCTAACCTATTATATGAATTGAAACAACTTCAGGCCTTCCTTTTTGTGTTT
>JABFPN010003346.1:0-18458 GCA_022817305.1 Leptoteleia sp. ZL-2020
TCTTGGTAATTAATAATAAAAAATTCGTAATATATGAAATAATATTAGTATTTATTTAAAAGAAAGATAATATATCACAACTTTACGAAAACACTTAGTAAAATATACTCATATATTTCTCTCAGTGTATAAATAGTAAAATCATTTGAATTTCAAAAGGTACTTTCAGTACCTAATTTGCAGAAATAGATTAGCCAAAAAACCACAAGGTAAACCCATCAAATAAATAAAAAATGTCATCATGACTTTTATAATCATGTTTTTAAGATAAATAGCAGTAACCTATCGGCTCGAAACAAATGAAAATTGGTCAACTGATAAGATTTTGACGACATTATATGTACATGATAATAGTTACCAACACCTAACTATAAAAAACCTTTAACAATCTGACCGACTAAAATTCATCGTTACTGATTTTTACCTTTCGATCGGTGCAATTCAGTTTTTTTTTTTTTTCTTTTTTCAGTCCACTCTTACCAGGTTAGCTCGCAACTAATAAGATCATTTCTATGCGCATTATAATTATATTTAGCCAATTAAACGTTAATTGGCGATAAAAATAATAATTGAATTGATGATTCATTTAATTGCATTGTTAATTTGTGTGTTTATAATAATTGTCGCCGAATGCGGGGCTTAATGATCTCTAATTGTTCAGCGTTATTGGTCCGTTCAATTTAATTGCACAATAAACACGGTAAAAGTTCGCTCCCAACGATAACGTTTCGCAGTTTTACCTATAAAACAAATTACACGAAAACACGCGAAAATTAGACTGTATAACGCATTTTTGCTACGCTTTATCATTTGCGCGCGACAGTCCATTGTTTCGCCGTTTCAGATCGGCGAGAATACACTTTTGCTGAAAAACAACAAATGAGTAAAACTGTTTGATGTTAATTTTCCCTCCATTCGTTTCATTAATTCGCAGCGATAATTGTTATTGACTGAAGAAAAGACGCGACTAAATCAAGTTCCCTTAGCGCGATATTTTATTTACTCCGCGCAAAAAGAAAGAAGAAAAAAAAAAAAAGAAAGAAGTGGAAAAAATTAACACTCGCGAGTCTCGTGCTTTAGCGGACGGGAAAGGAAAAAAGAGACACGGCGAAGCACAAAATGCGGAGCATGAAACCAGATTTTGCCGTCCATTATGTTAAACCTGCGCCCTCCTGACCTCGGCGAAAAAAAGAAAAAAAAAAAAAAAAAAAAAAGAGTTTTTTCAATAATATTTTGCACGGGGTACATTATTAAAATTGTATTTGTATATTAAATGTTTATGCCACTTCAATGTTATTATGTTGTTAATGTACTTTCACAGACACCGTATAGTAATTTGTAGGCAGACGATATCTTTATAGTGGCAAAAAGTGTCGGGTGATTGAAATATTTGCGCGTAGTTTATATATAAAATGGGACGGGGAAGATATGGCAATCGTAAATTAATAATTCAGTTTTCTTAGGCAGCTAATCATATGACCCCACGCGAGGTTATAAAAAAAAACACATGAAAACGAAAATCCTGAATTTTTACTTTGGGTGCACGCTTGAGTGCTTGTTACGTGTAATTAGTGTCTGAAAGGTATACCGGCTCCTTCCTTCATCTGATTCTTTAACTCCGGATAAAAGACGCGAGTCTTATCCTTTAGCAACGATAATCTTAATGATAATAATCGGACTTCGTAAACTCGGCAACTGTGTCGGCGCTCGCCGAAACGTACCGCCATCTGTTGTACACTTTGTGCGGTTCGAACATCAGTTTTCTTTTATCCCTTTAAAGTGAAATATCATTCGTTTATTAATAGATTTGTGTACTTTTAATTATTTTCACAGAATAATTTAATTATAAAAATGTCTCAATGATAAGCCATTTGTTCACAATGGGAGATATTGATTCATTTTTATCATGTGTGATTACTTCACTTTGGAAAGTTTGATATTTCACTTTAAACACTCTTGTGCCACCGAGGAACTAGCTAATGTCATCAGAATTTGATATAAAAGTTTGTGACTACCCAAACGCGGGATAGAATCATCGATTTTGATCGAGTGACTGACGCTGCCGGCAACACACTTTTCGGGCACATTTTGAGTACTTTTAAGTAAATGGTTTATTAGGAGAATTGACAACTCGCCTTACAGTAAGATCTAGAACACCTTGAGAGATGTTTTCGGTAAGCAATTTTCAAGTAACCTGAAAGAGTATGTAAAAAGTACCTTTTCGCAAGGATACTACTTTTATTTTTGTTAGTTTCAAGTCGAGGATGCAGTTAAAATATTCGTTTAGTTTTGTCGCGTACAAAAATATCATTTTCGTACATCGAAATGTAATCAAGGTGACAATGTTCACGTGAACAATCATAATTACTAAATCTTTAAATTGTATTTAAAATAATGCGTGCGATTGTAAGAAGTAATTGACATTTGAATTTTACAATTGTAACTCGTGATACTTTCGGTAACAAATGGATAATAGTAGTAAAGATAATTGAATACTTTAACGGCAAAACATTTGTCAACTAAATCATCAAAATTTATCTCGAACTTTTCACTTATTTGCCTCTTTAAAAGTTGTGTACAAAATGTTACAAAAACACGGTTAATATTTAGATGTTACATCAGCTATCGAAGCCAAATTTGAATTCCAGCGCGTTAAAATGTTATCGACTGTTGAACTTGTCGCCGGCAGTGTACAGGCCTGGCAAACGGTGACGCTGTTGTCGCGTTTCAAGTGGCGGGACGTGCGCGCGCCGCTTACATGCTAGTTTCAGTTTTAGACATGGCGCGCGGGCAATCATGTTTAAAGTACATTGTAAAATCAAGATGTTGCATGAATTAATGGTGACAAATGGCACAAAGCGTGTTAAACAAGATAACAAGTCGTTGCCAAATGGAATCTTGATTTTTATTTCATCGAGATCGGGATTTTTGTTTCTTAATTCGCGTACAGGAAGTAGTCGAATCGAAAGTGTGTGAGAAGCAAAACTAAAGAGGAAATCAGGTATTTATCATCGCTGCTATAAGTATTTAACAAATCTGTTATAAAATGTAAAATGCTGAATATTTAATTCAGTTTAAATATGAAACAAGTATGTACATTTCATTAAAGTCCAAAGCATGCATGTTTAAAATGGCCACAGCTAAGGCGGCGCGAGTGTTGCGATTCGTCAAGATTTGCCAGGCCTATATATTTCGAACGCAGAAACAGCTGCCAAATTCGATCAGCCTAACAATCACTTAATCACAATAGTAAAAGCATACAAGCTAGGTAGCTACCATTCTGTATCTACAATATATTTTCACGTAGTCCGTTGGAGGAGCTAGGGCTTCCTCGCGATCCCGAAGTTGGGTCATTGCATTCGTTTCGAAGCTTCGTTTAACGGCAAAGTAGGTCGCCATTGTATCGACTGGAGCCAGCTTCACATAATTACTTTTTCTTCGGTTTTGAGTAATTTCCATTACTTTTTATCAATTTTTCCGTTTCTTATTAAATATATAAGAAGACTCATAGGCTCCGTATTCGATTAGCTGTAAAATAAAGGGATAAATTCCCTAGATTTGCACGTTTTGCTCTTGAATTTTGCTTAGTCACTTGATTTGCTTCGGTTGCAATAGTCACCGGTTACTGGAGGACGCAACATTTGCACTTGGGTTTCTTTTTCAGGGTGACGTGCTCGACCTGCGACGCGTCTCCGGGACCCTGTGCCGTGACTCGACCTACCTCCACCGTGGAACTCACCTAAAATCATTAAAATATGGTAAATTACGTTTAGAAAATGGCAATTAATTTTTTTTTTTCATTTTAGTTGCTTTTAATTTTTACTTTATCAAATACTAATTGGGAGAAATATTTAACGTATTTTATATAAAAATGTGTTAATTTAAGAATATTAATATTTAAACTAAGAAAACAAAATTTAAAAATTGTCTTACTGCAACTCAAAGTTCATTTTGACTAATGAAAATGGAATGGTTAATTATATCATTTTTTTTCAACTTATAGATTAAAAGCAGCTAAAATATCTTATATTGACTTAAAATATAAATTACAGTAGAACTTATATACGAGTTTCCCCTATATAAATTCATGTATCATCTGTGAGCAAATACATGTTAAGATTACATATCATTTTCTTTTTATATTTTAAACTTAATTTCTGCCAATTCCCGCTAACTTCAGTTGCTTATGTTGGCTTCCCAAAGCCCACGCAAGAAGAAAGTAAAAAGAATTGTTTGCTTTAGAAAGAAATTAATTGAACTGGCATTTTATATATTCATCAAGGTTATATATATTTATACAATTATCAACAAAGAGACATACAAACATTTCCAAGTAATTGAAAAATAAGATATTATTTGAATCATGCTTCCATAAGCATAACCTATTTAAAAGTTTTGTCTGGAAATGAAAACAGTGAATGCACTGCTGACTTTGTAAGTTCTACTGTATTTTCTAAATTCATTCTACTAATTTTATGTTGTTCATATAATCATATGTATATATGTATATATATATATATGTTCAAGGCAAATAAGTATATAGTACAGACTAACCAAATCCTAACCTCAGGCAACAAGCTTGATGATATCAACATTTATTTTATAAAAGTGAACAGTCAGAAAAAAGTTAAATTAATAATCTTCTAGTGTTGAATATATGTAGTTTACTGCGTTTGCCACATTACCATATTATAATAATATTGTACAAATGTTGCAATAAATTCTTTTTTATTTTAGTATTCTAAATTTGTTATTATACCAATTAATTTAATTTATTACATACATTAAATTTTATTTTTATAAAATTTCATTGTAATGATTTTACTTTCATTTAATATTGCAAATACCATAAATCAAATATATTTATCTTTAGTGGATATTGTAATTTGAAGTATAACTTTTTTCTCAATGTACACTTAAAACTGCCACAGATTATTTTTCTATAACCTTTATAAAATAATTAAATATATGTTTTCATACAATTATTTTATACAAATATTAGATAAATATGAATCTAATATTTATAATTTAATATAGTAAGTTGTATTTTATAATGTTTTATGTATTTTTCTTATACAATGTAAATAAATATTATTTATGTTTTATAATCTTTAAAAATCCACAGCAGTCTTTAAAAATAATGCAATAATGGCTGAGCGTTCACGTAGAAAAAAATATTGATGTAATTTATCAAACTCTATATTAAAGTAGGAATACAATTTTAAACTGACTGTTAAATTATATTTATAAATAAAATCTTAATGAATGTAGTGTACAAAAGAATATCAACATTGATAAGAATTTAAATCATTAAAGATGTGGTCTTTATTCCTACTCTTGTATTTAGTTTAATAATAATTTATAAGAATCTATACAATTTTATTTAAATTTTTGTTCTATGTGTTCAGGCAGTTTCATCCAAGCAACCAAGAATTATTAAAATGAAGCGTGTCGAATTATATACTGATAATAATAATAATACATGAAAAATTACTGCATCAAATGAAATAAATTTTAAACAATTTGTTTAAAGCTCTTTTTAGTATAAAATATAACATTTATTCTCTGTAGTAAAAATTACATTAATATTAATTTATGTATTATTGCATTATAAATAAATTATTAGTAAAATTCTAGTTGACTTTTTTAAATGCAATTACATCTGTTACAGTTCTGTACAGGATTTAAATTGACAAAAATGTTTAAAAATGCATATTCGACTTCAAAAGTTAATACATAATGATAAATAATATATAAAAATTAAATTAAGATATAATTCTTTGTGTAACAAGTTTGGATGGTTTAATAATAAAATGAAACAGTGACTAGCTGAACACAAAAATTTACTAGAAATCAAGCTTTCTTATTGATCTTGTTAAGTAAGTTCTTTCTTTACTTTCAGTATATAATACATTAAATTTGACCAATTATACAATTATATAAAGTAAAGTTGTTTAATAATAACTAAATTTAAATTCTGATTTATTTTTATTTAGTTGATTACACTGAGAGAAAAACTTTTGAAGAAATTGTAATTTTTTTTGTATTTTAAAAACAATGGACAAATCTATAATAATACAATCAAAATTTATAAAATGTATTCATAAAATACATAAATATTATGTTTTTTTATTTTATCTCTACAAATTTATGGATACATTGTACAATTATTTGTTCTACTTTTTGCAACATTGTCCATCATGCTCTAAAATTACAACAAAAAATTTCAATTTTTATAAATAATTGGTTTCAGTGTATAATTAGGCTTATTAACACACTTGTTTGAATATATTCAACTATTAAAGGTTATGTTTGAAATATTTTAAGACATTTAAATGAGTTTTCAATCAGTTTTAAGCTGTTTAAAATATTTTGAAGGGTTATAAGGTGTTTAGAGCCATTTTAAGGTGTTAAAAGTCACTTTTAAGTGTCTCATGACGTTTTAATATTGTTACATGTCTTATAAAGAAATTTTTAGATGTTAATGTTGCTTCAATACAGTTTAATGGTTTTAAAGTTATTTCAAACCGTTTTCAAGCATTTTAATTCTAAATTTGGTAAACAGAATCAAACAGTTATGTTTATTGTATTCGTTTCACTCAGTTATTTATTGAATTTATCCAATTATAATTAAAGATTAATAAAATATGTTAATCACTGCCCACCACAGATACTAATAATATATCAGTTAGTAAATTATTTGGCCACCTCAGTAGAGGTTTATATTCAACTGAACAAATTTTTTTAGAGTTAATTGTTTTAGTCCCTATATTATATATCAGTAATTATTCTTGAAAAGTGTAAAATTGAATGAAATCTCAATTCTTTTATTATCCTTAAGAAACAATTTTCATCTGATGTTCAGACCTCTGCAACCTTTTCTTCTATACATGATGATTACAATATTTCAATTGAAATTAAATGACACGTCAAATATGTGCGTGTCTGAAAATCATTAAAAAATGTACCAACAGTAATTCCACATTTTCTTGACGAATCGTATGACTGTGGAATTGGATTGTGAAACTAGTTAATGAATCTTTGACGTTTGGTCATAAATTTTCTCCCGTGCGTGCATTGTCATAATAACATTTAAATGAACATTTAACTTTGTACGTGTCTTATTCTAGATGCAGCAATTTTTCATATAAAATTTTCGTGCGCGTAATCTGAGGCCTACTTCAAAAAGAACAGAATGGAAACGTTTGATTCTGATTGCGTCCTGGCTGAAACGCTGAAATAATTACGTGTCATTTTTTGCCTGGGCGTGATCTTCAGCCGAGATAATATCCTTCAATTTTCCGACGGATATAACGAAGTGGATTACAATTCCGGTTTTACCTTCTCGTTGCCGGACTGCTGGCCTTTGATCGGCGTGCTATGAGCATTTCCGTTTCCCTGATTGAGCCTCGCCGAGGCGTTGAGATTCGTCGCGTCCAGCAGGGGACTCGTACTCGAGTCGTGTTCCCCCGATTTGCTCCCATCGCATCCTGGCAAAGGAGGGCCTGTCTGTCCAGGCGTCGGCGTTATGGGCTTACCACCTTTAATCAGTTCCACTATCTCATCTGCTTCCCTGGATAGATCGCCGTCCGGCCTGAATGGATTATCCCATCCACTGTCCGTGCTGAAAATAATTCAAGGTTTTAATTCTTCAATTCGTCATTATTTATATGGAGGAATATTTACTCCCGGCAAGACATACTTTTGATAGGATCCTAGATGGAAATTTGGTTCTGGAAATAAGACTTGGTTTGTGGATGGTTTTTCGTGGATTTTATTACTTTAAATGGAAGTAAATTTATTCATCAAAACTTCTCCCGGAAATTAGATGAGGAAATAGAATCAGCTTGGAGTAATTGCTCGATTTCTTTTGTGTTATTTCGTTTTCAATGTTATAACTTCATCCATTTATGATTTAGTCTTAATTTAACTTGTATTAGGTGTGTTTTTCGAATATTGTAGATAATATTCATTGTTTTCTACAGCAGAAGTATTGCTTGCTAGGTTTTGTGTATTACAAGAATTAACTTATAACTATTTAAAAGGTTGTATAACGTGTAATCTTATAAACAATTTAAATATTTGCAACAGCTGCTTATATTTCTTTTTTTTTGTATAAATATATTTTAAGTATCATCATACATTATTCAGTAAGTAATGCAGTAAAATGTTTAACTTACTTAATTCATTGTAACATATTACTATTTTAGACCATTACATGTAAACTTTTTATGAACATAAAATATTAGATATTGAACACTATTAAAGAAAATATATAAAAATTATTTATCTTAGATAGATGCGAAACCTTAGTATTTGTGTACGTTATAAATGATTGTAAAGTCACGTTTCAAAAATAAAATTTAAAAGTAAACCTCTCAGGTACGCAGTTGAAAAACTTATAAGATGTAATCAGCGACTCTTATCTGGACAAGTAAATTTTATCATTTTTCATGAATTTCAAGCAAAACGTTACAGCGCGCCACAAAAATATATAAATAAAATTTGACGGATGCTTGGCATGGCGCGCCCGTGACATTAACTCTGGCATTGAATTGGACTTAATTACATTCATACGAAGGTGCATAACGTGCACAATCACAATACGATAAAAGTATACAAAATATCCGAGCTTTGCCAAGTTAGTAATCCTATTCGCGGAAGTAGCGTGCTATTTCTTTTCATTCGTCTTCATTCACTGCTTTGCTCATTTATATCGGCCGTTTTATTCACGACTCCTATAATTAACCAAAGCATTTCCATTTCCTGCAACATCCTCTCCAGAGATCGGCTAAATTACAATTGCTCCGTAATTGTCACTTAAAAAGTAGGAAATACTACTCTTTTTTCCTTTTTATTTTAATCGTAAAACGTCATTCTTAAAATAAATAATCGAGGACGTTTTCTCGACTGAACGAAACTAAATAATGTATGATGAATTACTTTTATAATGAAATCAATGATTCCTATATTATACACAGAAAAAAAATTAGCATTTGCATCACAAACCTAGATTATTTTGAATCGCATCGTGATTTGGGTTAAATTTTATATTTGCTACTTTAATCTTGCTTTTTATTATATCGTATCAAAATTTCACCACAATTTGTAGTAAATTTCATGGGGGTTTCATGTGCATCCCACTTCTACTATATAGGTAGTAATTTTAAGGCTACTTTTTTCCCTTAAAATTGGTATAAACATAGCATCATCTTAGTTTTTATACAGTGGATTATAGTTTATTCCGTTCTAAAAATTTGAGTTGAATATTTAGGACATTGATCATCAAACCTAATTATGATAATAAATTAAGTAACGTTTTAAAGGATTTGCTAAGTGACTTTTTTTTGGATTTTCCTGAAGCACGACTACGACAGTGAAGTTGCGAAATAGTAATGTAATCACTATCAGCACTTAGTTTTATCTTATGAAAATTGTACTCTTTTACACCGCTGACGCGCTCACATGAAACGAGGCTTATTTACCTCGTGCAACATGTGTGGCTTACAGTCGATTGCGTCACCGGTTATTTCAGTGCATTACATCTTTCTTATTTTCGTATCCGTTACGTGTAACCGTGTCTTTCTTAATCAAATCAAGCTTAATGACAATCGCGCTTTATTTAATAACTCTTCGTAAATTTACGTCGAACCATATATTATTCAGCGAGACGCGAAATTAATCCAGTTTAATATCGAATGATTTTCAGAGTTTACGATCTAAGTTATGGTTGTAATTTAATTTATAGCAGTTATATGACTAAAATTGTGCATTATATTGTCGATAAATATTTCTCAATAGTAAGCTAAGAAAAAATTATTATTATAATGAGAGAATTTTATTAGTAGCTGTTATTATATTTTATAATAACTCGGATTATGTGACCATTTATGGAAATCCTTATAATATGACATAATAACACGTATAAAATACATTTTAAAAAGTTACTAGAAAAAAATAATTTAAAATATTTTCAGTTGCGGATTTTTGTAAAGTATGGTCTATGTTTCTATTCCTTGATCACGATATTTTTCTCGAATATTTTCTTAAAATGTATTATAAATTTTATTATATCTCACTCTAAGAATTTTATAAATGTACACAAAGCTCAAAGTAATTATAAAATATAGTAACAATTACTGATAAATTTCTATCTTTTGCAAGTCGGAAGTGGAATGATTAAATTATTTTTCGATTTTATTTAATTTTCTTAAACATTCCCATTTCCTTTAGCTTAGAATTTGTAATCAATTTCTTCTCGCTGGATAATTAGTAAAAATAATAGATCCAATTGTAATCTGAGGCTGCGATAAATATTATAATTGCCTTTTTTTCCAAGGAAGTGAAAAATTTAAATGGAGAATTACAATAAAATTCGGATATCTAGCAATACTCAGGAGAAATGAAAGTTGAAATGAAAATAATTGCATTCTTCTTTTTCAATGTAATTTTATTCTTTCCATTGAGATAGCAATTATAATTATAATTATACCAGACTGTCCAATGGTGTTTTTAATTTTGGATATATAATCCGAGGATACCAAATTCCTCATACTTTTTATTGTTATATTATTCCCAGTGTAGTGGTGCCTAAAGTCGTAGATTTTCATATGAGTATTTTCATTTAAGAGTTTAGTTTTTTTCTTGATATTTATCTTAGCATTAATAATGTTTGATTTGGTTAAGGGAAAAATTATTTGCATATAACGAACAAAGAAAACGAAATGAGAAATAAGTGAGCAACCGAGTTGCCAGTATATAAGTAGTTTTCGTTGCTATTGGCTCTGGGCCAACATAGCTAATAACACAAGACCTCTGAGTTATTGCGAAATATCAAGAATGAAATCATACGCGGATTTCTCTGCGCTAATCCGTCGGGAAACTGCATTTAACTCTCGTATTTATGTGTAACGCTGTTTACATGTGTTCGCCGTGGATGTCTAATATTTTCCTTGGTCGGATTTAAAATATTGTTGTATTTATAATTGTAAAATGTCTGGCAGTTTTTGTTTGCTTTTGTTTACCTTTCGGGCGTTCGGAAATAATAATATTTGATTTTAAATTCACCCTCTTCTTTGTATAATATTATTGTCTAAATTAAAATATTAGCTTACATATTTTTTACGATAAATATAACATTTTAGATACAATTAACGAATTATTTAAAATGTCGTGAAAATGTGGAAATTTAATTATTTAATTTAATTATCTTAAATAAACGCAGATTTAATAAGCGATGAAAAAATATATATTTATATGCTAATTTTATTTTAAAACGTGTATTTTTTTCTTATTGTCACAGTATTATTAACATTATTAGTTAAATACAAACGTAAGAAAAAACTTTTGACCTTAAGAAAAAAAATAAATAAAACGTTGACGCATATATAAATATCGTATATATTTAAGAAACTGGATGTATATTTTTAAAATACTTTGATTTCTGTAAATATTTGTTTATGAATATAGGTTCATTAAATGGAATTGAAGAAAAAAAAAACGTTTTTAAGATTTAAAACGTAGACCATTATTACTTATAAATATGTGGTTAGTAAAATTAATATAATAAAGACACTAACAATATTTGCCAACAATTGAAAGGTCTTTAAAGGAACAAAGTGAAATTCAGCTTGTTTGCATGTCAAAAACGATTTTTCTTCAGTTCCATGTTCATTTACTGATTATATACTTATATACAGAATAATTGAACTTGCTTGGATCTATTTAAAAATGCGCAAATAATTTCACTGATAAGACCAAAACCTTCGTTTCTTACAACTGTTTTACATTCATATTACTGTTAGAACGTTTCTCTTTTTTAATCGTTCAAAAGAGAAACTTAAACGAATGTCAACATTTGCAGATGAGGAAAATGTAAATTACCTGGGGCCTATAAAGCTGGAATACAAAAGTAGCATACAACAACAAACACTATACAAATATTTAAAGCTCTTCAGTTACTAATTTATTTCGTTAAGAAAATTTATGGCTTCAGCTATTTTCGAGGAAAATGCTGTATTCCAGCTTAAATCTTAAGGCGGAAAATTAAATAAAATTATGTCCAGGGATACTACCGTAGTTTGTAGAACTTTACTCCTGTTCTGCAAATTTCTCCAAAAAAACCAAATTCTAGAAGCGTTGGAAAGTTACTTAGAGCAGGTTTGCAACAAGCTACATACATGTCTACAAAATTCATTTAATTTCACACCAAAAATATCGCAATAATCTGCTGCTCAAATAATAAATTTTCACAAATTCTAAAATTAAAACCGAAAGCCACTTCAAAAATTACTGTGCTGCTTGTTGAATGCTAGTTCAACGTCTACTTTGAGTCATTTTTGAAGTTACTTCCAGTTTTAATTTTGCGACCGTTTTGGTACGTCGAGTTAAATGAATTTTGCATATGCAGCTCGTATGCTTGCTATAATCGATTTTCCAAAATATTTTATATTTATTTGTTTAAAAGCAATCGAATTTGGATAGAATTAAGTTCAATTAAAATGTCACTCTTTCGTTAAATTTTGGCAATTCATTACTAAAATCAAGACAATTTACTTTTCGATTTTTAATAAGAAAAACAAATGTTAATTTGTTAAATGTTAATTAAAATTTGGGACTGCGCGAGAACGTTCGATTGAACTGAATTCACGTTGGCGACAGGAGGAATACCGGCGTAGTGAAAATAAACAGTCGCTCGAATCAAAGCCAGTTCCATTAATTCGAATTGGCCTGGTTTCTCGCGCTGCAATTCGTCGCGAAGTAGATCGCGGGACCGCTTAGTTGGTCTCGCAAATTACCTGTCGTTAGCATCAGCCGCGACTGTCCCGCCGGCGGCGGCATCCTTCGGCACTTTAATCACATAATACACGTGACCCCCGTGAGTGGTCGTCATTTTCCGGCGCACTCGTCTTCGCTCTGAGTCGCTCCTCCAGAGCCACTCCACATTTGCGGCAAAAACCTCTTTCTCCCCCCCGCTTTGTCTTCTCCTTTTTTTCCGTCCCGCGCGCACGCCTGTATAATCGTCACACGTACGGTTCCCGTTGGCCGTCGAAAAGTCGCATCTCAAGGCGCCGGATTCGAAGTCTCGACAATGGCGCTTTGTTTTGTTGTCGGGGGAAAAGCGACGGAGAAGCCGGTCACAAGTCGCGTCTCCCGATGCCCGGCGCGCTCTGCCCTTCCGTCGGATTTTTACCAGCCGACTGGATATTTTTACGAGGCCTTTGGTGTCCCACGAAATTCGCCGATGACTCAGAATGGATCGCAGTCATCGCGCCGTTTCATGCTTCTAAATTCATACGTACTTTTTTGTTGTTGATTTTGTCGAGTTGATTTCAATTAGGTTCGCTTTTCGCGGTGAAACGTTTCAAGGGGGCAAAAAATGTTCTCATCTCTTTTTTATTGATTTTAATAAACGTTTACACGGAGGGAAAAGATGTAATAAAAATTATTAGCGATTTTGGTAATTTTTGTTAGATCTTTAATAGATTTTTATTAGTCTTTCTTATGTAGAAAAAAATTAGTCTATTATGTTCTTAGATTGTTTGAATGTAATTTTTTAATTATTCTTAGTACAAAAAGTGTGTCCGAGAGGTTGATATTAGTTCACGACCGGAAATTTCGTAACATTATGCGTAATAGTTACGGGTATTGGATAGCACTTTGTCGCTGATCTTTAATTATTCTGCGGTGCGATTTTTAAAGTGCTCGTAATATGCAAGTTTGAAAACTGTGCCGTTCGAACATTTTCTACATAAATATATTGTGAGAGTGAATAATATTTCTACACTTGAATTTTTAATATTCTTTTTTTATGGTTAGTAAAAATAAGGCAATTTTGTTGGTAATTTATTCATTGGTTCTTTTGTTTAACTAGGCATTAATATTTAGTAAACAATTGAACGTTGAAACAAATTACTTTGAAACAATATTTTTATTAGGAAATTTATAATTGTGTTGAATTTTCATGAATTATAAATTGTCATTAATTTTTTGCTCTCAGTTAAAGTGTTTTATATTTCCAATAATATTAGTATATATTATACTTATTTCCCTCCGTTTAAACGTATATTATTATTCATTATTGTTATAAAATGAAAATCACATTTTATTTCAATTCATTGCATCGTGCGTGAAAAATGAATTTCGACTGGGTTTTATGTTGGTGGTTTCCAAAACGAAAAGTATTACCCCTTCCTCCCTAATTTTTCATACGGTTTAGAAATTATACGGTATAAAGATAACTTTATTTTAATTATTATTATCATTATAATAATAATATTAAATGTAAGAAAAATATTAAAAGCAACAATTTATTTTTTCAAATAAGAAAAATGTCACTTCTAATTTATATCTTTATTTTAATTAAAAGTGGTAAACGCATCTTAATTGTTAGTAAACGTACATATTAAATTTTTCTTAGATTGCAAATATATAAAGTTGAGAAAAAACTGAGAAAAGAGTTGAAATAAAAATTATTATAATGTATCAGAAATGGGGACAAACGACATCTTCTTGTCATTCTTAATATACAGTTTAAAAGAGTTTATGATACAAATAATAATTTTTATCATACTGGATCATAATAACCATTTTATTTGTCCTCATTTTTAGATACAGCATAATAATTTTTATCTCAACTTTTTTCTCAGTGTACACATTAAAAAGCACGTAATTCTAATTCAGGATGAATTTCCGATCTCTGGTATGATGGTTTAAAATTAACAAAATAAATATAGTTATTTGTGAACCAGATCAGTCAATTATGATTGTTATTGCTGCTGTCCAAATTAATAACATGACAGTCTATTTTTATTCAACACTCTAAAATAATCTCTATATTAATGAAGGAGAAAAATTGATGTCTATAAACATATAATTAGTAATATTATTAGTAATATTACTGTTTTCATTTTTATAAATAGCATAACTTATTTTTTTATTTTATTTATTTACTTAATAATAAAATAATCTTTAAAATTTATACATTTTTTTATATAAAATAACACTACTAAGAGTATTTAGAATGACATGATACTCTAAGAGTATTTAGAGGTTTAAATAGTTCAGAAACACGTAAACAAGTCAGATATTACTTAAATTAATGTACCAGTGAAAGAGATTAAGTTAAAAAATAGGGGATAAACTTTATAACTAACATTATGTCATGACTGTACCTTTCTTAAAATATTGGAAGAAAAGTCATAACAATTTGTTTTCGTTAAAGTACTTTGACAATCGGATAAAAAAAAACCCGTTCAAATAAACTTGGAGGTCGCGAAAGCATCAATTTCGCGTTGTAAAACATATACTGTAACACATTGACGATCAATGTGACGAATATTTCAATCCGTTCAGTATCCTGGTATTACCCTGAGAGAAATTTATTAATAGTTGCTACGATATTTTATAACAACTCGGGTGTACGTGTACATTTATAATATTCTTCGTTATATAATGTATTAAAATTGATAAAATACATTTTAAAACAATATTAAAAAAATCGTTATGGAGGAATAGAACTCTTGACCTCGCAGTGACTCCCTATACCCACTACTCTATAATGCTGCACATAAAGGTATTAGTCTTCGTCAAATTTTAGTGTCGATGTGATTAGTGACCGTTTTCCACACTGAGATAAATAAAATAATAACAGTTACTATACTTTCTGGCATTCTGAGACTCTATGTATTAATGTTAAGAACATTACCAGACAGTCTGGTAAACGGTGTCACTTTTTCAAGTACCAATTATCAGAACTGTAGTACTTCTTGTCAAATAGCTTTTTTTAACATTGGAGCATAGAGTCTCAGAATGCCAGAAAGTATAGTAACTCTTATTATTTTATTTTTCTCAGTGTAGAATCCAGGATTACTATACTATTTTTCTCAGTGCAGTCATAGGTATTTGTAAAGTAAAACCTTCACCACTAACCGGTGCCGTAGAGTGGTGGTAAAGGGTTCGACTGCTATCTACAAGGTAACGAGTTCGATTCCTCGATAATGGACATTATTTCCCAACATGTACTTACAATATTACATAGAAATACTAATATAAAATATAAATGGGTACGTATTAATAAATTTCCCTCGATGTATACATAATGTCCCATTGATACAAACAATAAAGTCCCCATATCACCCGGGTAGTCGCGTGCAAATGACACGCGAACATCGTAAATGAATGCGACGTGTATTATTTTTATAGAGCTGCGGTTTGTCGGGCGGGCAAAAAAGAAAATCGATGATTCGCACCGCCATAACAACGCGCGAAAGCAAAGAATTCTCCATCGAACGGGGCAGGGTTTTGAGGAGCGTGCTTGCACTTGTTGACATTATTCCGATTTATTTCAGTTCAGTCCGTGACCCATTTGCCGGGACTATTTCCGGCATAAATTCGCGCGAATAGAATCCGCGCGCTTTTCCACCCGGCTTAATTCGTTCGAGTAAGTAAAACGCGTATTTCGCGCGGCCCATCCTTTGTGATTAAACGAAAAGAAAAAAAAAAAAAAAAAAAGAAGAAAAAAGGCACTTTATGGCAAGATATCGGCGCTCTGGCCTCGCAGCGCTGCATACAACGTTACTGGAAAATCTCAAGATTCTTAAAGGTCGTTCACTCGCGTGTCATTGCTATCTATACTCCCTCCGGTGTCTTGTGTGTACATCGTCTTCGCTTTAATGCCACCGCGGATTGGATGTAAAGGGTGTGTTGCGCGAGACGACACAGTGAAAAAGGAAGAAGAATCACAAGAGGGAAATAATAGGGACTGTGGAAAGCTCTTTCATTCCACTTCTTTTGCCAGTAAGCCGTGTAGCCAACGCTGAATTAAGTACATAATCGTGGCAAAATATTCATGCCAAATGTAATCGTTGCTTTACTTGTTAACAATGTTTTGATCTTTTGCATAAAGAAAAAGAAAAAAGGAGAGGGATGATTAGTTCGCGCCAAGTACGGGGTGGGGCAACGAATGTCACTTTTTCGGGAGGTTTTACTGGTACCGGATAATTGAAGCGCGTTTTGCCTGCGTACTCGTTAACCGGAAATGCAGTTACATTTTTCCATCTTTTATGCATATTTATCAATGTTATTTAATTACGATAGTATGTAATCATTTAGGTTTAATTGATACGTTTTCATAATATAATAACAAATATTCATGGTTTCATTAATAAACAATAAGCTTTATTAATTATTAAAATTATTCCGTATGAAATTTGTGATTGATTAGCTTAATAGTGTATTTACATAAAATTTCTTTTAAATGAAAATAGGAAACTTTGTTCAACTAATAAAATTTACCTTAATTGTGAAATGTTTTTCAAATAATGCACTTTACGATTAATACGTTTATAACAAATTAAATTAAAACAAAATTATATTATTTTTCTGAACTGAATTAATAAGGATAAATTATTTCAAATTTAAAGTTTCTTCATTTGAAAAGTCTCATTTTTCAAAGGAATGAATGAAACATTCTTTTCCTTACAATCGAATAATGCACTTATTTGCAATTTTTATTTGCATATTATGTAGATGCGCACGCATTTCTGATAACAATTCCAACATCGCGTCAAAATTTTACTATTTAAGAATAAATATAATATATATAATCATGCTTGTTGAAAGGGATATTGTAATTTTGTATTTTGATTCTATTCGTGGCAATACTTATTTTAACTTGTTTCTCAGCGTATAAATAACTAAAAACAATTAATATCAATATATTCAGAGTCTCGTGACTTTTGCCACTTCAGACCGGATCCAATGTAAATTCCGAGTTACAGCAGTCGGAGACGAATTGTCGAGATTAATAATACGACGCGGAGAGTTCATTTAGGGGAAGCTCTCGCCGCGCGCTTCTTTTCGAATGCGTTGACGTGCAGTCGTCACGCCTACACGCGTATATCGATTCGTCTCGATTCTTCCGGTTCGCCGTACGGCTTCCGATCTTACTAACGAGAGATGTATCGCGACAAATCGCTTAACGCTGATACAATATGCATAAGCAAACAACGGTTATCGCACGAACGCTTCTGCATTACTAATTGCATCATGAAGCGGCGCAAAAAAATTGCACGCGTGAAAGTATGCCATTTGATTGCGAACAGTATGCAAAGTACAAAAACAAGTCTTATGCGTCATTAAAAAGACCTTTTGTGTGAAAATAATGAGAAATGCTTGTGAATAGCGCAATTCAAACGAATGATTTTTAACGATTTCACGGGGGGCAGGGGGGAGAGGGAGGAATATCGTACACTAAGAAAAAAGGATTGTAAGAAATACTAAACTTTTTGGTAAACACCTGATATACACGGAGAAAAATCTTGTATTACTATTTGCAACGTTTATTATGAAAGCTATGACAAAACTGGCTACATTTCTATATTTGATATAAAAGTTGTGAATTTAGCACATAGAAACGTGAATAATGAAATAAAAAGTTTAAACATTACAACGTATTT
>JABFPN010003347.1:0-18457 GCA_022817305.1 Leptoteleia sp. ZL-2020
GGTCAGAATATTTTTTTTAGTTACTTCAACCAAAATTATTTGTTATTGAAACAATAATTTGGTTATTTTAACTAAAGATTTTGGTCAGCTAAAAAAGAACCAAATTTTGGTTAACATTTTTCTCCGTATACGAGATATAAGCACCGTAAGTCCAAACTATGCCAAAGTTGCCGTACCATTCTTCTCCGTACGTTAAATCGTTCCTTTTTTTAATTTATCCTCGTTGATTTAGTGCGATTTTCGTTTTTGAGGAAAACAACAGTATTATGCAAATGAAGGGTCGGATTCTGCGAGGGGACGCTCGCACGAGCGTCAAGCTAAATTACAGATTGTGGGATTTTTATCAGACTAGAATGAATGTTGCGTGCCTTACGGGCACGCGCTGCCTTTTGCAGTGTTTTTCATAAACATATTAAATTCTTTCATTTATTACAATTTTTTTGCTTGAAAATCCATTCGATCGAATAATTCAGTTTCGCTTAATATTCATATTTACCGCGGTTACATTTTAATCTAATAACTGCAACTTCACGTGAGGTTTTGCTTCTTAGGAATGTAGTAAAAGTAAAAAAAATCATAAATATGAAGTGGTTCATTTTCAATTTTCGATAATACTACAATATGCAGCATAAAAAAATACTTTTTTCATATAAAAATTGATTCGATATTGCAATAATTACAAAAAGTAAAATTTAAAATGTCATATTTTTATAATTAACGCAAATTCAATTACATTCTTTTTCTTCAATTCACGATATCTCACGTAATTATTAACAGGTTTGCTTGAAAGTTTTTCCTTAAATATGTTTCGAGTTATAGATACTATCAAATTAATAATGAATAAAAATAAGAAAAAATATTGTTACTCAGCGCTATTTAACAATAAAGTTATTCGTTATAATATGAAGAAATTTTTAGCAACATTTGAATTCAAAATATTAATAATCAACAAATTTGTAGATGATATGTCGCGACGTGTCGTAACTGTCAATAATAATAAACTAATTCGTTTCGGTTTGTAATACAAATCTCATGTTAATATTTTATTGTCGTGAAAAACATGGCTATGCAAATATATTAATGTATATGACAATAAAATTACATAGCACATATATCTGATAATAATTACCATAGATAACTTGAATTCTATAAAAGAAAGGAATGGAATTTGAGTATCTAAAAATAAAAAGACATTTTTAATTTTTATCTCTGCTATTGTTGCAATAAAAAATAATTTTTATATGAAACCCAAATGTTTTTTTGTGCTATATACAGTAGTATTCTTTTTTTTGAAACTGAAAGCAACCCACTTCATTTTTTTATAAAAATTCCACAATATGTGAAATGGTAAGATGATGGGGGAGGGAGGGGGGGGGGCTTGAATTGAATAATTCCTTTAATCCACGTGTAAAAACAGTTTGAATTTCGGGTGGTGGTTACGAAACCATTCTGTTTACGTTTAGATCGATGAAAGATTTATTGCAACACAGGTGCAGCTATGTTAAATACGTTTGTTGTTGTGGAAGTATGTGGTTCATATGCGTTTATAAAGAAAAATGCGTTATTTATTGCTCGAATTACGATGGTTTGTATTTATTCAGTGTAGAAGACAATGTTTTTTTTTGTATATAAAAGAGTATTGGACCAATTGTAAATAGAGTGATTGATAACTGTAATTTATGACGATGACATAATTATATTAAATATAATTGTTGATAGAGCATGCAATTGTACACATGTTTGATAAGTATTACGTATGTCATACGTGAAGCAGTAATATTTCATTAAAAATAATGTTACATGTGTGATGCATAGGATATTGACAAAATGGCGTTATATGGCAGCTTGTGAAGGAACGTATAAAAAGTACAAAGCACGAATCATTTGGAATTTTTTTGTCCTTTTACCTCGTCCATTTGTATTATTTTAACATATTGATTTTAGCTGGAGCACAAGTTTTATTTATAGTTAAGATATACTTTGATACTGATATTCCGTAATTACGTATGCATTACCAAACGTAAAGCATTAGTTACTTCTAGATAAATTTAAAAATGAAAAAGGAATGTGTTTCTTGTTTAAAGATGATTTTTTAATTTCTATCTTAGTAAAAGATACTTTTTGTTTAGAATTTGACATACACGCGGGCAAAAGTTTTGAGACAAAAATTATTTTAATTTATAACAACACATTAAAGTATCAGTAAAGGTTCTGCAATTTTTACTATACTGGGTACTAATAAATTTTATCAATATTGTATCATTTTGACTATTGATTTATTGATATACCACATCAATGTGTTTACCCCAGCGTTGTTATACAATATAATAAATTTTGTTGTATCTATTTTCTAAAAATATTTGAAATTATCATAATATTTAGTCAATTTGATTTTATTTAAACATTTTTTGTGACTCTATAAAAGTAAAAGCAGTTTGATTATTAAGAGTTTTATTCGATTATAAAGTGTGCACAAATTCCCTTTAATTTATTGTACTGTTCGCTTTTTTTAAAACGAAACGATACTTGTTAAATTTACTTAATTTTGTACAATTAAATTGTCATTCTTTTCGTTTCCATTTCGTCGCAATAAACTCAAGTTTTTGACGATATAAAAGAGGCCAACGTAAACTTTATGTTTAATAGAATTATATACTCGGTAAATCATTTTTAAAAATTCTCCGAGAGAGAAATATATTTCAGATAAAGTGTTTGTAAAATTTGCAGTCCGGCGACAATTATTTTATAGCTTCAGTTGGAAATTTGTGTTCATTTTATTCCGGCACTGTATGTTTCGTAATGAAGAACGATGCATTCAAAGTTTTTGATATTCGCAAATTTTTTACTGTTCGGAACAACACATCTAATCAACTCATGTATTATTAAGCAACATCTATAAATTGTCAATGTTTAAATTGAATTTAAATTTTTCAACGCATACACTAAATTTAATCAACTTTCCTCGCATTTAATAATCTATAAAGAAAAAATTTTAGATAAAAATATTATCATTTTTTTGTTCTTCTTCAAATTAATTAATCCCGATTTATCAACCCGACTATAGTCAATTATAATTAAATAACTTTCTAAATAAATTAGTGAGTTTCGTATATCAACGAACAAATTATTTTAACGAGGCATATAAATTAATTAATTTCCATCACAAAAACTTAATTATATATGTACCATATCTTCCCTCGTTCGTGTACGTTGATTGGAGTGTTATTTCTACTTGATGTATGAACAAGTATGATTAATTGAATTTATAAAAAAAAATGTGCTTTTTATATATACGTTGCTTGTTATCGAATGTGTCAAAATCTAACAACAGATGTATATTTGAATCCGCAGGAAAAACGTCAAAAGTCTTAAACTGTCCAAAATTGCTGGCGTCGGTTAACTGCGACGCATTCATTCGTAAAGTGGACTGCAGAGTTAAGTTCCTCGTCCGTATCAGTTAACTAACACTTGTCGAAGCGAATTTAATCGTTGCTTTTGTAATAACAGTCCCAGAATGAATACTTTACAACTAGGTATAATGATACAAATAAGAGATGCGATCGAATTTAGTCATTTCCAATTAAATTTATATCAATTCTATGTACTTTTTATATAAAAACTTATACAATTGCAATTTCAAAACTATTTCATGTACAAATTCATATTGTAACACATTTATGATTTCATCACAACTGAAGTTCTACACTGACAGAGGTATTATGAGGAAATTACTTTTTTAAATATAAAATAATAAAAATGATCTACGTATCGAGCAATTAATGATATTAATATTATAATTATAAGGAAAATATTTGTTGTTTATAAAATTGTTTTAGTTATTTTGAATATTTTAAAACTTTGTAGTCAAGATTTTTCCTTATATGAAAAATTGAGATATATTTAAGATAAAGATATATGAAAGAATGTATATAAATTACACGTTCTGTAAATAACGTCTCTTCAAAAATTTCTACGTGTAAATATTTAAGGAATACAAGTTAAATTTTGTATAAATATTATATATAAATTAAAAATATTTGCATAATAATTTGAGATTAATTAAAATCTTAAATTTATATAGTCAAAATCTAGGAAAAAAGAATAATATTGAACAAATTAAAATCATACTTCTTTATCTATATATAAATATGGTACACATTGTGATAATTGATATAACTACCCTTTATAGCCAATGATTATATAAATGATTTATATAAAATTTACGTAAACCTATCTCCTCACTAGGATATAGTATTTACATGAATATTTTACATAAAAATTGAAAAAATATTGCATTAAATATTAGTTTGTGTTTTGCATGTGAATATCTGCAAATCATATATATATATATACAAAAATAAAATGCAAAATTTAATAATAATCGTCTGAAATTTATCGACAGAGAGGGTCAAGTAAATTTGTCTATGTGATTAAACTTTGAAACTTAAAATCATTTTAAAGTTTCTTGTTCGATTAACTGTTCAATATTAAATTTTGTTATAACTGCGGTAAAAATTGGTTTAGTTATGAAACAAAAAAATTATAATCTGCTCGATATGGATCGTTTGCCAGAGATTATTCTATCAAAATATTTCATTCAGTGTAGAAATACATTTTAAAATAAACTTCTTGCTTTTATAATGAAATTATTCATGTATTATTTAAGCAACATAAAGCAAATTAAAAGTAGGAAACTTTTTAATTGATCAATCAAACGTGTTTTTTACAAAACATTATTACGTACTTTTGTTGAAAATTAAAAATCATAAGGATTTAAAACATGAAAATTTAATTGGAAATTGTTTCATTAATTTCATAAACATTTAATGAAAAATGTAATTAAATCAGGATTGTTTTCGTGTCTGGCAATTATAAGTAAAGAGTTATTTCATGTTACTCAAAAAGTATATATAATTTTTTGAAGTAGAATCATTTAATTTTAATTTTTTTTATTGTTAAGTAAAAAGCTCTTTAACAAATTATTCTCATGAACTTGTACTATAACAAATGCCCGCGGTCATTACAGATACAAATGATTTATGATGATTTAAAAATTATCGTATATTATCACGTGCATGTAACAAATAAATGAACAAAAATTCGTCGACATGAGAAACGTTTTCAATATTTTATCATTCGTTTAATACCTATTATATTATTACTATTACAACTATCTATGAGTCAATAATATACCATAATCCTGATTTAAAATGTATAGAAACTTTCTCAGAGCTTTTTGTAGAAATTGTGTAAAAAAAAAATTCATTATTTTATACATAGGATATAATCAGAAGTAATTGCACGAATTCAGCATAAAAATGTTCTAGTCTTATGAATTGACTGCAACTAAGAAACGCCTAGGTCATTCTAGTCAATAAGATAAAAGTAAGTAAGATATTTCTGCAAATAAAGAAACAAATTTTATTTGCTAACCTTTATAATACATACGAAATTCAACTATTATATGCATTTTATTTATTGATTCTGAGTCCGTATTTCAACAACAGAGTGCTTGAATTTCAATAAAAATCAAACTTTTTACAAGTTCACTGTCTACCTTTTTTTAAATTGATGACTCGATTCTTTTTCTTTAACACTCCTTAACATAAGTGTATTATTTTTAATTAATAAAATGCAGACGAGGTCAAGTTGTAATAATATGTATTAGTTCTACAGTTAACCTTATTAATAAAGTTAAATACCCTGTGGGAAAGAATGAAAAATGCTGACAAATTTTGAAAAACACTGAAAAATACTAAAATTTGGAATTTTCAGCATTTTTCAGTTTTTCAGTATTTTTCTGCATTCTTTTCCACGAGAGATGTAAAATGATATTTCAAAAATAATGAATGTTTTATGTTTTAAATATATATATATATATATATCGAAATTTAAATATTTAATTCGTAGAAATAATACTTTGGGTGTCCGTTTATTTACATAACACTTTCATTATTATTCTAAACGAATTATTTTAATTTTATTTATCGTTATTTCTTTTTGATAACGCGTTATTTGAACAAAATAATAATCCTCATCATATTTTATTACAGGTTGATAAAGAAAATTTGTACACATTGTTAAACTACAGTCGATAATGTCGATAATTCAGAAGTGTTCGAATAGATGGAGACTCTCGTATTAAAACGACTATTTCCATACTGGCCTTTAATACTGATAGAACTTGTTCGTACTCAACATTTTTTTCAAACTAGTAAACGTAATTTAAATTATATTTACGTTGTTTTATAAACTAATATCTGGTGAGTTTAATCATTTAAATGATTATTTAATTTAAATACACAAAAATAATAGCTGTAACTGTACTATATTTAATATAAAAATAATTTTAAAATTCCGGGAAAAAAAACTGTTTATAAACATTTTATAAGTCAAAGATGATATACAACTTTTATTAAGTAGATTGTTGTATTAATTTTATAAATAAGATTTTGAACTAATAATAAAAGTATTGTTTTTTATAATATTAATTAGTTAACATTAATAATAAATAATTCCAAAAACAACAAATAGAACAAAACTTAAACGTTTTCCTAGGTTACTTGTATTTGAATAACATTGTTTCTCTCTTGTTTACTCATTGAATAGTTAAATAAGATCCATCAATCAATAAAATTTTTTTTTATTAACAAAAATATTGAGGATCTTCAAATGAAAATTGTATATTAGTTTATTGTTATCGACAATTGAAATTAATTATTCTGCGCAGTGGACCGATTTACTGTTTTTTAATAAGTTTTTATTTTATTTGAAAATAAAAAATGTATTACAGGTAACAGAAGTGGATTCTTTTGTCGGCACTTTATAGTTGATTAATATTCGATACAAAAACTGGAGTGACCGTTCATTGCTGAAAAGTTATAGCAATGCTGGCCATATGTTTTTGTAATAAACCTCGTAGACAGATGAATAATTTCACGCCGCAACTGACACTTAAGTATGTTTATCAATTACAATATATTTTTCGATACAAACTTTGTCTAGTCGAGTGATTTTTGAGAAAAAAAAATCTGAGAATATTTTCCTACTAATTAGTTATAAAACTTGATTGATTTAATTTCTTGAATTTAATTAAATGTGCATTTTTCATAAAAATATTTTCAACAGGGTGTAAACGGTTTTCACTGTATAAAAAATTATTCTGTACAATTTTACTACACGGAATACTATGTAGTGTTTGTTCTTGTGTAATTGGTATATTAATATAGAAATTAAATTAATTTTAATAAACAAATATTTGGTAACTGGATATTATAAAATTATTTAATTAATAACTACATACTACTCTGAAAAATATTTGTTTTTTTAAATAAAATATGTCTTATTTTGTATTTAATTAATTTCTTAGTAAATTAATTGAAAATATGTACATAGATTTATTTAGCTATTAATGTGGATATTTTTTTATGTACATTGAGTAAATTTATATAATAATAGCAACTCACGGACAGGTGTGCATTTATGGTAGAATGTAGATATATATATCTACATATAATTTCATTATATAATTTCAACTGATTATCAATAAATTCTATCATAAGTGCACACTTATCTGCAAGTTACTAATATAGTAAATTTTATCATATAATTTTTCTCAGTGTACTAGAAATATTTTTGGAGTAGAATGTAGAAATGTTTTAAAAACATATCTCTGAAATATTTTGGAATATTATTTGCTATTAGGAATTGTAGTGCAGCCGTGACTTAATATCGCCGTGACATAGTGCCGCTCTGACTTAGTGTCGTGGTATGGTAGTGCTTTCTAGTTTTAGTGCCTTACGAAAGCAGCGTTGCAGTAACAATCTAATCGGTGAGTGCATATTAAACAAGTCATTAATATTTTCAAATAAACATTATTTTTATTATTATTTATTTACTTAAACTAAATGATTGGGAACATTTTGGTTGAATATTACCTTGTATTAACATAGATGACAACAGTTGATGATAAATGTACTCAGTCAAATTAAGATATCCTTTACCTAAACAAGAAAATTTCCATTATATGCACTCGGAAATATATATTCTAATTTATAGCCATAGTATTTATTAAATTCCTAAAATTTATGTGTATCAAAATTATAAATATTATAATTTGTAGATATTAATCATAATTCCTGTTATTTTTGGTATAGAAATTTTTTAGAATTATTTAATGCATAATTACTCTAACTTTTTACATTATTTTAAATCATCGATATTTAATTACCTATTATACATTTCATTATTTATTTGCAAATTTTATTTGAATTGTTGGTTTAAATGCAGAGTTAATTAAAAAATGATGATAATTATATATAGAAGGTATAAAAATAGAAATGTTTAAAAAAGCTTTGAAACGAGGAAAAATTTATCTACTTGATATTCAAATCCGTATTTCATCCTTATCGAACCACATTTGTTCCCCTCGTTATGTGTAGTTTATTTTATTTTTTCACTTCAAATTATAAGATTTGATACAGGGTTTAATTTAATAATTTAATATTATATTTCAAAGTGTGCATTTAATAGAAATGAAGAAAGAATAGAATTGAAAATTTAGTAGTAGTCTACTGAAAATACATAGTAAGAGCATTAAATGCTCGCAACACCAGTCACTATTGTTAAAAGCAATAAAATTGAAAGTTTGTATTACAAAGAGCTACTGGGGCCTTGACATCTTTTTTTTGAAAATTTAGTATCACTGCGCATGGAAAGCTTTACTCTTATTTATGTCCGAATATGTTTTGAAAACTTCTTTATATCTGAAATGCTGAAAACGTTGAAAGTCAAAAAGAAAAAAAATTTACTTCTGCCTGCAAAATTTTTAGTTATTCTCAGCGATTTATAAAAATGAGTTATGTGTTGTCTCGCAAAATATTGAAAAGCTGCTAAAATTAGCATTCTTCGACACTTTTTTTTAGCAAAATTTTCGACGACTTCACAGAACATTTCCAGTAATTTTTTAATTTTTTTTTAGCTTTCAGCAATTTGTTTTTCACAAGGATTGTTACTGGTATTTTGCTAATTATGTCGTAAATTTCATGTATAGTAGTCATTTAACATCTGGCCCACAATCATACCCAAAGTGTTAATAACTTTTAGTTACCTGGTTTCATTATAAAACTTTACTTGACTAATTACTCATTTGTATACACGTAATGAAGAATTTCTTTGTAAAGCTATGGAAAATGATATACTGAGAAAAAATATGATTAAAAATAGACACATATTCTGTTGACTAAATAATAAAATTTTATTTTAATAATAATCAAACAATTGTTTATTTAAATTTAGAAGGACATGGGAATATAGAATAAAACAAAGATTATTAATTCACGAAATATCTTTGTGTCAGTGTTATTATAAAGTACACTGAAGGAAAAAACGTTAAAAACCTGAAATGTTTCGTTAGAATTTGGGGACATGATGAACAATGTTGGAAAAATTACAATAAAAACTTATCTAATGTATTCATAAATTTGTAAATATAAAGTGAAAAAAACATAATATTTACGTCTTTTATGAATACATTTTATAAGTTTTGATCGTAATTTTTTTGCTTTGTCCATTATGTCCTCAAAATACAAAAAAAAAAAGATTACAATTTTTCTCTCAGTGTATAGTTTCTTTTTATTATACCATTTTTCTATGCGAACATTGTAAAAAAATTTATTTTTCAGCCAACACAGCCTACTTAACACGTAACAAATTACTTTTTACTGCTATTCTTTTGTCGTACTATGACTATTTTAATTGAAATACAACATTTCCGACCATTCGTTTTGCAAGGTTCACCATTTTTACAATTAATATTAATTCCCATCAAGATACATATATATTCAAACTATAACAACAAACATATTATAAGCATTACCGTAAATGCTCGCAATGTAAACGTGCAAAAACTATAACTTTCATTTAACAACGGAATTGTAGTTGGCTGAACGTTATTTAACGAATGAGTCGGTGAAAAATGGGAGGCTGGTATGTGACAGGTCAGCAATTCTGAATGAAAGTCAAATAGACACCTTTTATGGCTCTATCAACTGCATTGAGATATAGTGACCCAAAACTCCCTAAGATGCTACCGTAGGAGGTTGGATGGTGATTTACTACTGGCACAAGGACCAACGAAATGCCGTGTGGTGGTGGGGATGAGAAATCCAGGGCAGTAGTGCCGGCCACGCGACCCTTACGAAGATTATCGGCGCCACCCCACTGGAACAGTTTGACAAATAGTTTTTCGACGACGACATTGCTCGTAGCTTCACACTACCAGGGGGGGCACTCTCACCGGATAGAGATGTTTTCAAAATGTTTGGAAGTGATTAACAGTAGTCGCGTGCCTTCCTCGGCTGCTTTCTTATGGGCATGTTCGATTCGTGGAAGCGAGAATGACAGAAGAATGGACGGAGACACATGAGTGACAAAAATTCTTATAACATTTCTCCCCGGGGATTCTCGAATAATGGAACGCTCGCCAGTCACGAAGTGTGCCCCGTGTATTAGGAAAGGAAGAAAAACAAAACAAAAAGAAAGAAAAAAAAAAGAAACTTCTTCAAAAGATACTCAGGAGTCGATTGAATGTTTCACGTGATGCCAAGTCAAGGGTTGCTCGAGCATATTGTTAAAGACGTTAGACTTTGGGGAATAATAATTTGTATTCGACGTATTGCAATAAATTGCTACAGTTTTACGAAGAAATGAGAATACAATTAGGATTCACGTCAACATAGTTATCTCTGAGGAAACTATAAATTTCGTCGATGGTACGAAAAAGTTTGAAATATGTAACTCGTGCCGTTTACTGGAAGTTGAATAACGAAAAGCCGTTGTCTAATCAAGACCCCGGGCATAATGCCCCAGCGAGATAATGGATTCGAAACTATAACAATGATCATAAAAATTCATAGAAGCCTAAAATATTCGTCGTTATTTTCACATTCTTTCGCGTGAACAATTAATTATGTTTTTAATTTCAATTAAACGGCACGAGATTTTGCTGAATTTCTGAAAGCCCCCGTCTCGATTAACAATGTGGATTATAAAGTGTGTAACAACAATGCAATTCTCGTTAAGAAGCTTCGCATAAGTTTTAAAAAGCCTGCCATGTTCCTATAAAAGTTTATGAATTTTATTAAAAGCTACGGCATTGTTCTAATTAAAACGACATAATCAGCAAAAGCATCCAAACATTAATAGGTTTTTTTTTATATTTTCTATTCTATAAAATATCAGACGTCATAGCACAGGAACGAAAAGAAAAAAAAAGTTCCTTAAATTAATTTCAAAAATAAGTAAATAAAAGTTATCATCGTATTTATATGCAAATTATTATACGAAACCAAAGCAAAATGCCAGTAAATCCATGTTTTAATCATCTTTCGTCAGACTGACGAATAAAAAACTACATCGAATTTGAGCTGTTAAAACAATTTTGCAGTTAATTACACGCATTTGATGTGTTCATTGAGAGAAGCACATTAGAAACAGATAATCTAATTGCCAAACCATTTCATTTTACTATCTACGTTTAATAATGGATCTGTATCCCGAACTAATACGTTTCATTAAATACGTCTAATTTAGATGTTACATTAAGATATATACGAGCCATATAAAAACTCTTTATTCGAAGATTAATTAGCGATCTTAAAATTTGTGGATTGAACAAATTTATTATGACCAACATAAACGAGTTTTGCGTGAAACAGATTTCCCTAACAGCAATTAACACTTTCCTGTGAAAACGATCTCTTGTCGTTATATTAAACCTTACTTTTCACGGTCCGTCATGCATTGTTAAAGTGATAACAAGTCGCACCAACAGATAACTACTGCAAACGTTCGCTTGTCATTGAAATTGTGGAAAGTGTTGAACGTAGAATATAAATTTGTCACGGTATCAAATATATTGTGTTAAACTGGCACCATTGATAATCTTTTAAAAACCATAATACAATATAGTGTTTCTATTTAGTGTCACCGGTGAGGTGATTCCAAATACTATTACATAAACTTCAAGAAAATGCATATCAGTCAATAGAATCATTTTAATTGAAGTCTATTTTTTTATTATTTGTGTGTAAAAAATTAATTATTCACAACACTGCATTGAAAGTACTACTTCCTGCCTCGCGGAAAAATTAATATCTTAAGTTTCATTAATAATTACATTTCATGTTAATTTAGGGCTATGTTTTCTATTAATAATAGTAAAAATAATAACCATCGTAGCAATTTTTAGTGTTTTTGTATTAAAAGCTGGTACATAGTTCTTAAATTTTCATTTTAGTAAAAGCATTCAATATATCCTTAAATTAGTATAAAATATAGCAACATATGATATTTCCTTTTTCTCTGTGTAGTAAAAAGTATCAGCATGTTGATAAATATTGTACCAAGTTTTAAAAAATATTTGTCTACTTTGCATAAAAAAAAGAATACATGCTTTTTAATTCTAAACAGAAGAAAAAATTAATTAAAAACATACATTTCAAAAAAATATATAGATTTCTGTAAATTAAGATTTTTCATAATTATTCAATTAATTTGAATAATGTCATTCAATTAATGGCAATCAAATCTTTTCAAAGCAAATATTTGTTCAGAAATTGCACGATCGGTTTTTTAATCGTTCATATTTTATAAGTACCAGATGTTCAAAATTATTTGGTCACAGGTAATGTATAAATGTCAAGGGTTAATAAAGAATAAGCCCTAAAGGGTATGAGAAATGTATAAAGTAAAGCTGAAAAAAAGAACTAATAGTTTTATTGCGAATACGTTTTTAATGAACGCGTATATGTATAATAAGACGATTTAGTATTCGGATGCTGGACATTGTGTTATCCCGTAACTACTGTATAAAAATTATCATTAACTAGGAGCTCCTCTGAAAATAATACGTTACATCTGGTTAGACAGCTGTTCGCTTTATAAGCATGATCACCGCTTCAAATTTTGAAATGAATCATATAACCAAGTGTTAAACAGATAAATTTCTGTTATATGTCTCCTATTTAATGATTTGGGATAATTTATTATCTATTTATAATTAATAAAGTGCCAAATATTTGTCATCATAAAATATACGCTTCAAATACATGAAATCAATCTTTTTTTCTAATATGACATTTATTATTTGTTTTATCAAACGGCTGTATTATAGGTAGTATTTTACAATTTTTATTTAAAATTATTGAAATTTTATGTACTTTTTATTTAAGGAAAGATACTTTTCAAAATTTTGGGAACTTATTCACCATTTTGAAATGTTAAATGAGCAGGCAGGATGAAAAACACATTTACATAAATAATTTTTCATTAAGGAAGGTTCACATGACCTTGAGTTTGACAGTTTTAGCATAGTGACCGACTCCGGAGTAGCAGTAAGTAGCAAATTCTGCTATTGTCCGTGGTTTCACGATCCGAATTTTGAATTACAGCAGGAGACCCAAAAATTTCTCTGAGAAATGTGGGTCACTGGAGCTTATTATCTTTCAACTGCTTCCATATTTTACTGGATATTCTCTTTTGCACTTCTTTTTCATTTAACTGGAGTTTCTTTTCGTGAAACGGGCCCAACGTTTTATTGCCTTTCTTTTTAATAAATGAAACGAACATGTACAAATATTCTTTAAATACGATAAAAAGTATTTAATATGTATAAATTTTGCAATATTTACAAAATTTTTTTATGTAATAGTAAGAGTCTTATTTCAGCTTTATTGAGAATGAAGAATTAATAAAACTTCTTTCTGACTTTCATCGCAGTGTTGTGTGAAAAATATGTATCATTTGCTACTTAACAATAGTAATTATTGGTACAATAAATATAATTACTATTGTTTAACAAAAATATTTGTAATTAAACAAAAAATTATAACTAGGTCCGGTAAACTTGCTTACTCTGGGCTCGTTACATTCAGGTCTGAACATAATTTGGTTGATCCTTACTAGACTCCAAGATTTTCGGTTAAAAAAGATTTACCTGGTTAACATTTGTAAACTTGAAAAAACTGTTTGTAATATTATATAATATTGAAAGTCTTAATTCAATGAGTCAATTTTTTGTGAAGAATTTTTGTGGAAGTTATGGAAATTTAACATGGTAAACTTGTTAAAATTTCATGTTTAAAAAAAATAAATCCCTTGAGGTTTCGAACTAATGTCCTTTAGATAGTTAACCCAACGAAATTCCTGGTCAAGTTTGAATGTAAAGAGCTCGAACTCGATAATCTTGACTGGTCCTAGTTACTTCTAAAGTTAGTATAAATTTAATGGATTTAAAACTGTTACATAATATTGCAGCCATTATTACATAAAATTAAAAAGTATGGATTTATTTTAGTTTAAAAATTCAATATTATTGCAGATGCAGTTATAGAGTTGCAGAAATCTAGTGGCTTCGATACTCTTGCAGATGACAGTAGTCATATCAACAATTGTTTTGATCATCATTAGCAGGCACGTGAGTACAGTCATTTATTACGAAATTTATTGTTATTACATGGTTATAATTAAATCATATATCCATAATTATTATGCAAATCATTTATATATCTATATAAATGTTAGAAACTATGGTAATTTTTGCTACAAATTTTTCTCAGTGTAGGTATTGCAAAACACTACTTATAAAAGATTCAGAAATAATAAATATTATTATCAAAAATGGCATTATTTCTTTCTAGAAAATGTTATAATATTTAACTAGTATTTATTAATTTCTTATTTCAAAATTCGTTCCAAGAATCAAGTTTAGTATTACTAAAAACTAATAATTATTAGATATATTAAAAAATTGTGTTAAAATTATTAAAAATTTATAATTAGTTTAAAATATGCTTTCAAAATATTACATTCTATTCAAATTTACCCAATTATCTTGCCATCTTAATGGCAGCGACATTTGGATGCAACCGTGAGCCATCTTCTGGTCAGACAGTACATTAACAAAAGATTGAATTTGACATTGAATCTACCTCACTGGCAACATTACAACCGTGTAAGAATAGGTCTTTGCGAACCGTCACCCGCAGTTGTTAGGCAGTCCTGGCCAAAGTTTCAATAAGTAGTCGTCCCTAAAACACGACCATTTGATACCCACAATTGTTTTCTTTTTCCTCATCAGTTACGGATCACTAACTATGAAAATCGAAATTAGCTTTCAGTTCTCCCAAATCAATATTATTTCCATTAATAATGCAATATTATTATAATAATAAAAACCAATACTTAAACAAATAATAAATATTTGAACTAGAAAAAACCAATATTCTAAATTATCATTGAAAATCATTTGACGATGATTAATTTTAATATTTTTAATAACCAAGATATTATGAAACCATAAAAATTCTTCTAATTTCATTTTATTTAAAGAAGTAGCAATATTTCATATTAAATGTTTAATTGTTTACCTTCTTTTTAATCAATATATCATTTTCTTTTATAAACGAGCGTTTCAATTTTGAATCGTAATATAATTTCACCATTGAAACCAAGAAATACATCATGAAACAAAGAAATTCTAATTGACTTTGAATAAAACAAATCATTCCGACACTATTCCTTTCATAAAAATGTTCGTCGATTAAAGAAAAAAAAAAGTATCGGACAAATGACGTGAATGAATTTCCTCGGTCAATAAAATGTTCCATTTAACCGTACGGTAGTTCATTTTTCCGACCGCTCAGCAACACCAAAGCGCCTAAAATTTCGATAACCGACGCGTACAAGTAATGCCGGACTTCCGCCGTAACATGAGATCCCCACTGTATATAGCGAGTTTTTAATTTGTTTCGAAACAAGAATTCATTCGACTTTTTTTTTTCTTTTTTATTAATCCGTCGACTTTGTGAAAGAAACAACGTTAAAGAATTCGTTGCGTCATGTAGACGTATTCAATGACGGTGGACCAAAGTTCAAAGACTGCCGCAACACCGGTAGCCGCCATTATGATGCTCCTAGATACATCGATGTATTGTATTATGCGGTCTCATTTATTGCTGTATCATATTCGTATTTGATATTTTCAAACTGTTTACCCGACGTCCACTTTATCGTATTATTGTCTTCGCCTGAATTGTATATTATGTTCAATTTAAAATATGTTAAAAAAAGTGACATATTGTGCCAGGAAGGAGAAAATTCTGGTAGTTCCTTTAATCGCCTAGCAATTAGAGAGAGACAAGAAATGCATTCACTGAGAGAAAAATATATTAATTTTTAATAAAAAGCTTGCTAGTTTGGCATTATACTTGCAGAATATCATTATATGGCAAATTAAATTATGAAAATTTATTAAATCAGTTTATTAAAAATAGTAATTCCATATAGTTTTGTGCAATTTGACATTCTGTTTTATGATGGCATAGGTTAGAGACACTGAATAGTGACTTTTTCTAAGTACCCATGAAAATGAAATATATATAAATGGACATACACCATTTATGTGACGTATATGACACGTCACATTTCATTACACGTGGGCATGTAAAATGCATATATGATCACATAAATGAGACCACATATGCTACTTGTGTGTGACATATGGTGCTCATGTGTGACCATATATGTCAACCCTTACCATGTATATTACCATATATAAATCTAATGTATTTGGTGTAATAATTGGGTACTAATAAATGTTCCTTCCCTAGTATAAATAAATAACATAAGGAAATGATTGAAACCGTACACGGCTAGGATATTATATCAATTATTGCCATATATCGATCTTGTACATTCATATATGCCATGTGTTAATTAAGAAGAAAAAACGTATATGGACCATACATGTTTCATTTTTATTAGAGTTATTTTGTATTTCAACTTATTTACTATACTTAAATCTGAACTTAATTCTTAACTTAAATTCTTAAAAATGTTATTAAAATCCTATAAATCAAATAATCTATTAAAATGATGAGCTCGTCATTAATATTTTACATCGTTCATTTAGAATGTATACAACCTAAACGCTGCATTATCACATATACACTGCATACATGCTTTCATGAATATATATGGTTATATAAAATATTTTCATGGGTATAGAAACAAACATTTAACCCGGAATTGTCCTTACTTCGGCAGAACTGTTTTCTATTTTCCTGCGCGTGTCGTTTTCACGCCGCGTGAGTAATATTTTTTTTTATGAAACTTTCTCCTCAGTTGGTAATATTAATTACTCGAATGTTTCCGCAAAATTATGAAAAACTGATACAATCGGTCCACTCCGTTTCATCGCATTCAGAAAATCGCTCAAGCATTATTTAAAATAACAAAGCCCGACGTTCATATATTTGTCGTAACTTGCTTTCTCGCAATAAATTAATCAAAAGTGATGTCTCGTGCTGTGAAAGAAATGTGTTCGGTGGAGCACCATACCGGAATTTAATTACTGGTACAGCAGATTCATGCAAAAATGTCGCCGGTAGAAATGGGTTCAGCCGTAACCCTTTTGTCCGGCTGCCTCTTGGTGTTTTTGGAAAATGAATCGACAACAATGGGTCCCCGCACCGGAGCGTTTTTCAAATTAATGGCTTCGCTCTGCAAATGTCGAGGAGCCATCAAAGATGAACTTTTCCGGCGACAGAAAACAACCCGGGACAATAGACATTTCATGGACTTTGGCAATAAAATTCACTGTAAACGCGATCATAAACTTTTTGGCCTTGGTATCTTCGGCAGGATCGTTCGAGGGGGGAGGGGGACGCGACAACCAACTTGTTTCAATGAGGGTACCCTCTACAATGCTAATACAATGGCTGATATTCAATCTTAACTATTCTACGTCAATCAACAACTTCAAAGTCACAGTTGACACTCAGACGCATGTGAGTTGACAATTTATAAAATAAATTCTGATTGCATCAAAAGTGCACTGTGAGAAAAATTGCTTTCGGTCAACTAAAAATAATTTAGTTGGTTCTTTTGATGATAACAGAATATCCAGAAAAAAGTTGGAAGAAAAGTTAAGTTAAGTTACTATATCTTGTAATAACAGTGATGTAAAATCATTTTATGGATCATTATTGCTGGGCAAGTAAACTGGGGAAAAAGTTGGTTTAATAATTATTATACTGTATCTAAAAATGGAAAACAAGTAATATCTTGGTACCATTTATTGTGCTGTTTAAACAAGGTTCTGAGAATTATACAAGTTATTATAATCCAATACTTAAGTTAGGCATATCATCTCTTTTAAATTGCGTACTAAATACACTGAGAAAAATGAAATAGTATATTTATCAATAAATTCTGGGGTATTGAACCTATACGTACTCTGTAGGTGTAACTGTAATAATTTATGGAAAGACTAAGTATATGTAATGCATACAGTTCTATAAACATAGAATACTATACAATGTGTATAGAAAAAATTCCCAAAAATTATAAGTGATACACATACAAAGAACGTATAGGTTCAGTATTCCAGGATTTA
>JABFPN010003348.1:0-18456 GCA_022817305.1 Leptoteleia sp. ZL-2020
TATTTTTTAAAACTTTAACACCATTTTCGAAAAAATATTCTTGCCTTTCACCTAATAAGTAAGACTCGGGTTCAATGTAACAACCTAAATTCTTATAAGTATTAAATATTTGATGTTCTGTGGCAAGATTTTTAAAAGGATTATTAATTTGAATGCATTTTTCGAGATTTTGTACAAGTTCTGAATCTATTTTGTTTTCATTCATTGTATTTATCATTTGAGATTTCAAATTTAAAAGTAAAGAATCGACGATACTTGATACCGAATCTGATATTTCCTTTACTCTAGTTCTTGCTAAGTCGGGATAACTGTGCAACTTTGCAATGAAGTTAACCGTATCTGTAAAGCAATCGTTATCAAGTAAATGCAAACTTGATTTTTGTACACACGGTGCACTTTCTTTATTCAAGTTATTATCTACATTATTAGGCGATTGAAAATTAACATTTTTTAAACTATCTATTTCTATTCCATCTTTACTAAATTGATGAAATGAAGTCCTAAGTAATGAAAAATTTTCTCCCTGCAAATTATGATTTCCTGTTTCTCCATCTCGAAGGACTTTGTTGTCAATTAATTGAGAAGCAGTTGATTGATAATTGTTCGTTTCACAGATACTTACATCAATTTGTGATCTTTTCTCTACTTTAGTTTATAATATTTTTGATATGTGTCCACGCAATGATTCCAACGAACAAAATGATTTCATGCACCCTTTCATGCTACATTTGTAATGGTTTTCGTGAGAGTATCTCATATGACGCATAAATTCAGCATTTTCATTAAAATTTTCTTTACAGTCTGAGCAGAAAAACATTTTGTTGCATAAAAAATGAAGTGAACAAGTTTATATTAATTGATTTAAATGTAATTAAAATTATAATATTTGATATTAAATGACTAACTGTATTTTGTTTATTCCTTTAAAGCAAGTTTGCATAACATTATTTAATAACTTTTATAAATATTAATATTAAGTACATTGTTTTTAAATATTTTTAATATTATTTTATTTTATTTTTAATATTAATAATTAAACTTTAAGCTAAATGTACTCAATTTGTCATTATTAAGTTGGTTTATTCAAGTAATAAACATTAAATAAAATTAAAATAAATAAAATTAAAGAAGTATTAGTCAGTCAGTTTTTATTCATTTGAAACATTTAATAGTTCGTATTCAATGTTTCCAATCAGACTAGTTACTGACATATTGCATTTGTCGGTAGGCAAATGAATATTAAATAATGCTTTTTGTATAAAAATACAAATTTGAGATGCTCGTTGTGGATACTGGCAGTTAAGAGAGAAAAAAATATTTTCCGATATAAGATGCATAATATTTATGTAGGTATCAGAGACATAATATTAGTAGGTAATAGATTATTTTAGACATTAAGTTTAATCACATAAAAATAATTTAAATTAAAACAAAGCAAAATTAATTTTTTATATTTATCATGAACAAGTTTATTATAAAGTTCATTAACTAGCATTATACTTTATTTATTATAATATAATAATTACATTACTGAATATAGTACGTATAAAATGTACACTAATACTTTTTTATAATTTTTTTATATAACAAAATATTTTGCGAGGAAAATGTTGTACTTTTGCATAGTATATTTATGTAAATATTAAAATAAAATGTAATAATTATATATAGAAAAAAATTATTAGTGATACAAAACAGATTAAAATAATACTTGTTTATTTATTTATTGCAATAATTATTAAAATTATTATGAATACAAAAAATAATTATTTTTATAAATAGTATAAAAATATATAACATAAAAAGTACAAAGTAAAATTTACTACCTGATAAATCTATAGAAACAGCAGGTTGAGTTTCTATCTGCTTTTTACGCGATGTAAGAAGGAGTCCATCTTTAATTAATTTTCTTTTTATATAATCATAATGTTCACGGAGTCTTCCACTTGCGTTAATTTTAATGTTATTAATGCGGCTGTAAGGTCTGTAGTAAGATTCCTTATATTCTCCAGGAAAAACTATTGTTATTTCAGTTGCCCATTCATCAAAACATTCTTTTTTAATCCTGCATATTAAAAAACAAATATTTAAATATTTTTATAATATTATTTATAATTTTACTATTTAATTTTAATGCTTTTTAGTATTATTTATTTAAAAAATAATACAGATTAAAACAGTAAAAAATTGTTTTAGATTTATAAAATACATTAACTAACTTAAAAGATGTTAAAATATTGCAATCCCGAAGAACTGGTTGAAATACAATTTCTTTTAAATGCATTATAATAATTCTACTTAATAAATTTTGCAGATTTTTGTCTAAATACTTTTTATTTTCGTATGCTTTAATTATACTTTTTCCATCTGTTGATTTGCATAACAACTGATATAAACGCTGAAAAATGATAACAATTAAAAACAATTATATTATACCGAAAAAGAAATTAAATTATTAAGAAACAATTAAATTACTTGTAAAATTGATGAATGGTATAAAACTTAATATGTTCTGATCACTAGATTTTAATGTATATATAAGTTAAAATATGTTATATTTTTAATATAACCTTACACAAAAATGAAACGAATTAATACGAATATTAATGTATAAACACGACTTACATTTTGTTCAATCTCAGGCCGCTTAAAATGATCGTTTTCTTCCTCCTATAAATTAAATAATACAAGTTCTAATAATGTTTTGTATAATTTTTATTTAATTTATATATTTTATGTACATTGTTAGGTTAGGTTTTAATTAATATTGCAAATTAATTTGCTTTTAAAATAATGCTAATAAAGTTCCAAAAAGTCCACCCAGATGGAGTTCATCACTTAAAAATTTACGGTTCCGTATTTTAAAAATCCACTGACACTCAGTAAAATATCGTGAAAAAAATTTATATTACATATAACAAATATTAATTTTATTATAAAACAGCTGCACTATTTACTCAAATGAGCACAGTAATCAAGAGCACGGTAAATTTTAAAGATCTTTCCATAAATACTGTAAACAAAAACAAGACATTTCGAAAGAAATCATTATATTTTATTCTTTATTGACACAACGGTTTCGCATTATTGTGCCCCGCACAGTAATATTTGATAATTTTTTTTTCAGTGTAGTGTATTGTACTTCAAGGACGGAAAGATCGTTATTCACTGTCCGGGCTCTGTACGATACTTTTTGTAACAAGTTACCGAAAAATCCCCGTCATTGACCTTTATTTAGCATCGAAAGTTTAAAGGGAAATGGTCATTATCTTCCTGCTGACTGGGAAATAACAATTATTGTTTTCAAAGTATGAAATTGACTACTAAAAATAAGGTCAATAAGAGGGCCCTTTCGATGGAAGTATTACAAAAAATATTACATATTAATCAATGACATTTAATAATTGAAATTACTTTTCTTACTACATGTTTACAAAAAATTCAAGGCACAGTCCGAGAAACCGTAGGTAACAAACACACGCAGAAAAAAAATTGGTTAATTTTGTATAATTCATATCAGATTATTCCTATAATAAAAGGCAGAGCGACCCAATATGACATTTTCAGTAGAATTTGCCAATTTTATAGGAAATCAGTACTACAGAATCCCCTCGAGGAAAGACCTAGCATGACACTTAGTATTCGCCACCCCCTATAGACCTAACAGCCAAACCATCTCAACCATTTCATAACTTCTTCCATTTCCACCCAACAAACCAAATCGACTTACGTCAATACTTTATACAGAAAAAAGCAATTTGTCTATAATATTTCACTCAGTGTATACATATACTTGTAATTAACTAGTATACAATGTATAGTTGGGGAAATAATACGAAATAGGCTGAAGCTATTTCATTGATGTAAACATACTGCGCGGTTAAGTTAATAAAAGTATATGATTGCATTAAACATGCATTTTTAATTGAAGATGTTAACAGTTGATAATCGTTTCATGTTAAGTACACTTTAACCACTACGTATAAAAACGTTGTTGTATATTTGTAAGTATGTTTATTTCATTGAATAACACAAGGCGTGCAGTCAACAAAATATAATTACCCGAGCTATACTAGCATTGGTAACGTAATAAACGAATTTCCTTCATTTAATAATTTGGTAATTATTGGATATAGTACCCCCCTCCCAACCTAGGATTTATTGTTTGAAATCGATGTATTTTTTGCGCTGATTACGAATCCGCAAAAATTGGAGCGCGGAACCTGGCTGTTCAAAAGTTATTGGCCGAAAATGGGTCAAAATGGCACTTTTTCTCAAATATCTTTTCTTATATAAATTATATCGAAATTCTGCCCAGGCTATCGTATTCAGCGCGAAAAAATACACGGAAAACATGTAATACTTTATTTGGGAGAGAAGTGGTTATCACCCTGTATACGATATTATTGTCCTTGGGAGTGCGTCGGGGTTGAGTTGGATTGCAAATTTTTGACCATATCTCGCAAAATATCAATTTTAGAGATATGCTCCAAAGGACGAAAAGTAATTCAAACGATGTTCTGGACCTGTATCGTTAGTTTAGTTAGATTTTAAAAAAAATAGATTTACCCATTTTTTTCAGCTTTTAAGGATTATGACCACCGATTTTTATTTTATTAAAATCTTTACGAAACTTACAACACAAGTCGAGGACATCATTGGAAGTAATTTTGGACCTTTGGAACATATCTCTAAAGTTGATATTTTGCAAGTTATAGGAGAAAATGTGCACTCCGAAATCAACCCGACGCACTACGAATGACTATATAATCGTCTATAGGCAGAAAATCCCCGCACTACTAAATGATGTAAAACATGTTTCCTGTGTACTTATGTAATACATCGATTTCAAAAAAAAAAAAAATCATAGGTTGGGGGGGGGGTACTATATCCAATAATTACCAACCTTTTATTCTAAGGTAAATCCAGCGTTGATTACTATGCAAGTTCTTTGAACGTGCAATTTTTCTTCGTTTATTGTCGAAGTGCAAAGAACGCGATTACACAAACAAAGACGTTAAATAAGTGAAACGTAGTTTTCGCTCATTTATAGGGATGTGAATGTCGTAAACCATTAGATGCCATACTTTTATTTCACTTTACTTCATTTCCCTTGCGAAGAAACGGATTGAAGTCCCGGTAATTAATTTGCCACGGGAAAACAATGACAGCCAGTCGGCGTCACTTCAATTATGTAATGGGATAGGAAAGGTGGGAGAGGTGGCTCAGACATTCTAACAGCAACTTTCGAAGGCCGCGTAATGGAAACTTAGAACCTGCTTTTGAGAGATTCAAGTCAGACCACGTTTCACCGCGAAACGGCATAAAAGATGTGACAGTTGTATCCGCAAACTTGTTTGTAACCCCACGTCATACTCGGTACCTGTTTTATTTTTTATTAGTCCACCCCATTTTTATTTATGCATTAAATGTATGCGCTGAATTATTCAAAACTCAATCGTTCACTTCTCATTATGCAATAATAAAAGTACAATTAATTTTCAGGTTTGTGGATTAATTATAAAGGGTATGTGCCCGTTCATGTATGTAAATAAATGTAAATAAATAAATAAATAAATTATAAACAAGAATTAATCAGTTATTTATTTGTTGATAATAAACTATGTAACTGAAAATAGTGAAGAGATTAATCGTATGGTCAAAATTGATGAAACGAAATTAATATTTCATTTCATTAACTGTTTCCCTTTTGGTAATTTTACTATTATATATTATTTATACGTGTGTATACCGAAAGTTTTGAATTCAATTCTCACCATTTAACGATGGATTTGATGATTGGAAAAGATTTTGGTCCTGACCCCAGAGTGGGGTCAGGATCAAACCTATCGTTAGTCATAACTATATATATTTATCTGCATTTGATAATCAGAATAACTAGTTATCATAACCAAAAAGTGAATATCTTGCTTATGACAAGCGGACGAATTGTTCTGAACTATAATAATTTGCTTAAATAATCAGTTTAATTAACGAAATAATAACAAAGGACATAACAATGGCTGTAAATACAAAATAAAAACAAAGCTTGTTTACATTTTGTATTTCGAAATTTCTTCAATTTTCAGTACAACTTAAGAATGGAGCATTTTTGTAAACTATTTTTGATTAAAAACAAAAAAAAATTTATGTATAAATTTTTCTACTCGTGGAGAAATTTATATGAAAATTTTACCATTTTTAATAAGAACTAAGGCACGTAGCAGCTAATAAAGACTAAAAATTTTTCAATGAAGTTAAACATAGTACACGTTAAATAAAAAAATGTTATAGCTATGCTTTTATTTATTTACTACTTCTAGTGGGAAATATATTGCAGAAACTTCCAAAACTATACGCATTAAAAATATATGAAAGCACACGGCGTACAAGCCGCACATAAAGTACAGCAAACAAGGGTAAGTGAAATCGTGTAAGATCTCCCGTTTTCACTAAAAGTTGTGTAACTCCTTTGAATGGGGTGAAGTTTGGCGTAAATGAAACAAAAGTTCAACGTCAAACTTCAAATGAATCAAATGCGATCACTGTTAGTTAATCTTCTCTATTTATATTCTCAAGGTTTCCATTCAAATTATCGTGCACTCAAAAATGAAGTTAAATAGTTTCAATTGCCGACCGCTTTAATTAATCAAACGCGCGCAAGTATTTCATAAACTGAAATAATTTGTAAATGGTCATATTTGAAATAAAAAAAAAATATGGAAATGGTACAAAGTAACAGCACACAGAGCTTTGAGGCTTTAATAATGTATGCAATTTGAGAAACAGAATTGTTCAAGTCATTTGCAAAGATTGGACTCCAAAATTTTACTAATATTGGGATGCACGAAAATTGAGTTGTGGGATAGTTTCAGTTTCGACTGAAACTATCTGTTGAGAAGTAAAGTAATCCTTGAAGAGCTTGGTAGTATCCACACAAACCATCGTTTACTTTAACGTCGATCTATGTGGATACTAACAGCTCTTCAAGTATTACTTTATTTCTGAGATAATAGTTTCTCGCAGCTTAGGTTCGGTAAACATTATAGATCTATTATTAAATGCATTTTACTGAATAGTTTCCGTTAAATGCAAGCGAATTATATATAAAATACAAGCGTCCCTAGTAAAAATGAAACATATATGGTCTATAATTGATATAATATTCCAGACATTATGCTTTTAATAACTTCCTTACTAGGGGTTATTCTAAATTGGATTTTTAATTTTAAATTTTCTTTATCCATTGTAAAATTACAGGGATAACTTTAAAACATCATAATTTCTCTAATTTTTGTCAAAAGTTCGCATTCCTTACTGCCTTTTGAAGGAACTGAATGAATTTTATAACTGTCATTAGACATTTAACGATTGGAATGAGTTTAAAATCTATGCGAATGGTCCAACTTTTGATAGTTTCGACTTTTGAACATGCCCGCTGGTGTAATTTATAAAAAGTAATTTAATTTTATACTTTTTCCATGTCACCAGCGAGTACTCTCCACCACTATATCATCCCTAAAATTACCCTTTGATAATATTTAAGTGATAATCTTAATGAAACAGATATAACTCTAACGGGGTTCGATAAAATTAAGGGATCCAGCTTAATCATTCGTTAATAAAGAAAGTCGTTAAGAACTCGAGTGTAGAAAATTTATACGGCTAAAATCATAAAAATTTGTTTCATTCAGATCTTAGATAAAACCCTACTTTTTATTTAATCGAAATACGGTTAAATAAATATATATGAAAAAAATTATGGTAAATTATTCAAGTACCAATTAAGAGTGTAGAAGAAAGGAAAATACTTTTATTATGAAAGTACTACATTTTCACGTTGACAATTGTTGATAATTACTAACTTAGCGAGTATAGTAATTCTTCATTTTTTACAAGTATACGATCAATTTCCTAAGAATGTCAAAATTTTTTATTAATCTTTTCTCACTACACGTAATTAAGAATATGATTATCGATTTCACAAATTTCAATATAAAAAATTGTTAAATTTCCACGAAATGCCAAAATAATTAAAAGTGAAAAAATATAAAAAAAATAAAAAAAACTGCGAACAGCGTTTCTCCATTGTACATTGTATCATTAAAGGGCTGATTAATGATAACACAGTACTTTACTCGAGGACCAACGTCGATTTTCAGACTGGTACTGTTTCTGGCATTCGTTTTGCACTCGTCTCTGAACGTTCCCACTGGACGAGGGAAGGGAAATGAAGTTGCGGCAGCTTTAAGGGTGTCACTCTGGCAAAGTTTCGCTGGCGCAGCTCTCGGACTCGGCTTGAAGCGATTATTTTCGTGCGCCACGAAACTCGTAATAACGGCCATCGTCCTATGGTAGGCATCAAAACGATTGTGTTGCGCCGCGCACCGGAATTGCCACAAATATAAAGCTTTCGCGCGAAACGACTCTAATATAGTTTCGGCGCTGTGGCAATTACACGCCAATTCAAGAACTGCTGCTGCGCGACCGAACGATATCAAAGCATTCGTTTCTCTCCCGTTCGGCTCGAAATTATAATTACGAGAAACTCTGGCGGGCGGGGGGGGGGGAGCAAGGGAAATAATAACGAACGAACGGGGACGATTGTTTGAAAAAGATTTGCCATCGCGCACCCCGGATAAACTGGTTCTAATTCTAACGGGGTCCTTGTACGCCACTTCAAATTAAATTCCACCCAAAATTGCAGCAATAACGCGAAATTCCCTCTCGAGCTCGTACCCATTTGTACAATTCGTCCCCCGAAAGTTAATCCCCTTTAAGTTCGACCTAATAAGTTGTACATTATTATAGTTAATCTCGGTCATGGCGTTAATTATTCTATTGTGATAATGCGTGCAATATAAACATACCAAAGGGTAAATTGGATCGCGCGTAATGAAATTTGCTTAGATGTGGTTTGACTTCATTGGATCAAATATTATTAACATAATTAACTGTAACGCGGCCGTAAACCTGCAGCGGAGAATTTGCTATTCGGCCGCGTTAAATGTACGTTAAAACTCCTCGAGAATAGAACAATTCTAAACCGCCGGATTAAGCGGAGTAATTGCCGCTCAGATTGGAATTAAATCTGATAAAATCTAATCAGGGCCGAACTTTTCCCATCAGGGCTATTCTTTAAACGCGATTCAATTTAACTTATTCGCGTTTCGCGGCTGATACAATTACCGAAACACAAACAAATGCTAATTTTCATTTATATTACGTGTAACCTCGGGGTTCCATTTGTGGCCGCTACCATCCCAAGTAGAAATTTCAATCGGACTGAAATATGGCCCCGGATAGAGCAACCGTAATTCTTGATCAGGCCCTGAAAATAATATATTATTTCGCGTTCATCGGGGCGTGATCGGGACATGATCAGGGCATGAACAGAGGTCTTATCTGACTGGTGGCTTTAAAATAAAGGTTTTTAGTGGTCTATAAAATTTATAGAAAAATACGATTATAATGTACTTTAACTATTTACTATTGAATATTGTATAGAAAAATACTGGCCGACTCGATTAGGGCCTGATTCAAATATCAATAATTAAGATCCCCGGATAGGGCCCTGGTAAGGTCCTGAAGTGAATTTAGGGTTACTCATATTCTAACCAGAGATTTGCCCTAATATACTTAGGGCAAACCCGATTCAATTTCTACTTGGGATCGGCTCTTCTTTATTCCACCTCACAACGAATGTCAATGTCATTTTTGTGTGTGCACGCAAATAAAAATGCATCGCCATTACGCTCCTCGTAGGCGGTCGTTTAATGCGAAAAAGTTGCATCGCGGAGATATCGAATTTTGATTGCGGGGGGGGGGGCAGGAATACGCGCGATTTACCTATTCGCTACTGAATTCAGTCCGGGGATATACCACTTGGCATTAATACCAGCTGACAAGGCTGCGAGGAAATACCGTCGGACGTCCCGTCGATTTATTCCACCCACACCGTCCCCTGTTGCTTGTCACGCCCCTGGCGATCTTGCCGACTGCGTGTACGTATACGCGAAACAACGATAAATATAAAGGGCTTCGCGCAGACGACAAATGAACGGGCTAGCCAACATTAGTTTTCGTGACAGTGTTCCCAGTGACCGGAAAGTGCCTGGGAATTGGCTTACGTAAGGCAAAACTAAGAATTGCTCAAAATGGGATGTATGGGCGCGTCCAATGATTTCGACATTAAACGATGCGACCGTATTAAAACTCATTTTCATACTATTAGGTTTACAAATAAGTCTTCTCCGTTTGACAAAAGATGGCGCCATCATTAAATTATGATTAAAATTGTGTTTTTATGATTAAAATATTGATTTTGTATCATCTTCGGGTATTTATTCGTTCGAAAATGTCAATCTTTGTACCAAATAAGCGCCATTTGCAGGATTTTTTGATTTTTTTTCAATTTGAAGAAAATAAAATACCATAAAATTTAATGGTGATTTCAAAAGTTTAAGAACGGTAAATTTGACGTTGAAGCAAAAGATGAAGAAAGGAAGACGGAATGTATACAATTGGAAGCCTAATTATTGTTGTATAAATAATAAATTAACAGATGTTAACAATAGTTGCTGAACAATACTCTAGTTGAGTACATACACTAATTGAATATATAAAATATTCACATTGATAGAGAAATGAGTTATTTAATAATATCCAAACAACATGTCAAATTTAAATAGTGATTTAGTAGATCAATTGATGCTTCTTTTTCCATATTCGAATATAGATTCATAAAATAATAATTGTGCACTTTTATACTTATATACGTGTATATATATATATACATGTATGATACTAAGGTAACAATGATACAATATTGCGAAGCTCAAACTAATTGCATTTAAATGTACTACCTCAGTTATACAGATGATATATCTTATTTTCAATTATATTACTACATCTGACATTGCAGTCGGAATTAATTAAATTTCAAAATCCTTTCAAGAATAAACAATTAAAATTCTAATTCGACAAGCTTCATCTTTACGTTTATCGACAAGCATTTGGTTTATTATTTTATCTGAGATTTATAAACTTTTTGTCTATCTCTTTAAAATGCAGTAATTTTTACACATCATTAACTGAATATTGCAAAATTATCTAGTGAATTTTACCAAGTTTATGCAAAATCTTTTTTTACTTAAAAATTTATGGATTAATACTTCATTTTTTATTAATATAATTACGAAATTTATATTCAAACGTAGATACATTGCTTTGTACACCATGTCTGTTATTTAAATAAATACTCTTCCTGTATAAAAGTAACAAGAACCTTATTGAAAAAGTTCATAACATTTAAATTAACTTGCGCGCCCCAAATGCCGAATTCGTTCATTGAATGAAATTGACCTCTCTTTGAAACTACATTAGTTGATGACCGCAAAATTGAAAGAAATTTACAACTGTCTTAAGCATAGGGTTTGGAAGTCTCTCAGTGTTAAGCAACCGCAAGGAACGTCTGACCACACACTAACATCATCTACTTAAAAGACATTGTAGATACAGGCCTGAGATTTTGCGGTTATGCTAACTAAGTCGAAGTTCAACTTTAGTGTTTGCAGTATTGATTGTCTCCAAAGGAATAAATCGATAACACTTCAAGCCGAAGCGTCGCGCAGTATAATAAGCTTCGAAAATCAATATTTGTATCGAACAGAGCGTTAAATTAGATCTTTACTTAATCGCGGGTTTACATGGACTATCGCCGCAGATTCACACATTAGTTAATGAATTCCCCTATCAATTCCAAGAAACTGATCCCCGTGTTGTTTCAACAGCTTTCCTTATTTCAGGTATTACACCCTTTTGATAAGGAAATAAAATATTAAACGAAAAAATTTTTAACTTAAATTAAAATGATACAAAACATTATTACCAGAGGAAGAAATGATGTTTATAAACTGGATTTTTAAGTTGTAATAATAATTTAATTTAATAATTACTAATATTTCAAGGTTATGACGCGACCTCTTACATCAAACAATTTTATCCACAACTTAATGATCATTGCTATCTTCTGCCAAACGATGAACACTTATTTGTAAACCTAAAATATTTAAATAAATATGTAAATACATAAAATAACATTTAACGCTATTTTTGTTACCACAAAAGAACCTGAAATAAAATTGACTTCACAAACACTGAGCGCTAGTATCTCAATTACCGAGCATTTCTTTGTTTCCGGCTCGATATCGCGATAAATTAATTCTTAACGCGCGGTTGAAGTCCGTTAAAAACAAATGAAGCGAAACAATAATTAATCTTGAACTGGCAAAAGGAAGTCGGCTACTTCGTGCCCGAGTCAAAAACTCAAACAAAAGATCTGGTTGGAAAACATCGGGGAATGCAAAGTGCCGGAGAGTGATGAAGTTATTGCGAGAATAAGACGTTCCCTGGGCGCAGCTGTGCCTCGTAAGTGAGACGGGAAGAAATAATAGACGAAGTGGGAGGAGTGTCGCTATTTTGCCATTAATTCTTAAGGTAAACGCTATTCAAAGGAACGCGAAAAAGAAGAGCACAGCCGCGGGAGGCGGTCTGAATGAACACCGAACAACGCCCAGTCCAGAAAAGGACGAGCCGTTAAAGACGAACTCGCTCCGATTAATCAAGTTTAAGAGGCCTCATATTGGCATCGCCGTATGAACAGCTTACTTTAAACATGAACCCGTTTATCATGCTCTTTCATTCTTCACATTGATCTAACTACTTCAACCCCCCCCCCCCCTATCCCTCGCCTAAATAATACTTTGAGAACAATTTTGGCGTAAATTTCATTCGGAATATGTAACGAAGATAAGAGTTAAGGCGCGATGTCAACCTTTATCATGCGTACATTGAAAAGTAGTATGATGAAAAATATTAATACAGAGGATCTATTGTTAATATCAAAAAGGAAAAATTAAAAAAAAATTCCCTCGAAAATACATTTCGTTGCTTAAATGTAAAGCAATTTTTTTGCCATTTACAGCGCCATCTGCCACGAATCCAACAAAATTATTGCGACAATTCCTACGTATTTTATGAATATTCTGAAAGCGTATAATCCGAATATGCTATACAAGTAAGAGTTCTCCTTTAAGAACTCAAAGTTACCTTCCCCGCTTCACTCCCGACGGGGTGGTGGAGTAAAATAATTTGCGCACTATTAAATAAAAGCTCCGAAAAATATTCGATAGGTAATCCTTTACTTCTTAAATGAAAATATATTTATCGAAACATTTCACTATATCCATTTATTTGCAACCCTCTGTACATAGTATTGGTTGATTTACTCATTTTCAAAACAAACAATATAATTCTTTTTTAAATTTGAATTTTTAAATTCCAGCAAAATTATTTATGTATGATATTGATTCTACTAAAAGCTGCACTGAAGCTTATCGGTAAATATTGAAATTTAAAGATACACTAATTTTGAATGTGATGAGTGAATGAAAGTAAAGAACGAAACGTTTTAATTTTCAATTAAAAATTTAAATAAAATTTGTTTGATAACATACGAAAGGTCAAATTAATAAAACAAAAACAATAACAATGTTTGTTATTGTTTTTATTATTTTTACAATTAGTCTTCATTAGATTTAAAAACAAAAGAAAATGAAATTGATTCAAATATTGCATTTTTAAATCATTTTATTTTCCAATTCCGCGATGAATAATGACAAAGTACAGGTGCCACTAGCCAATTATGGAATAATTGACAATAAGATCTTAAATATCCTTTTCATTGTTTCATAGTTTCCGTAAGATCATCCGTCTCTCACCCCCATGAATGCAATTTAATTTATGTTATGGTCGAAAGTTGGAATCTTCGTATAGTCGAGCTACGTCGAAAACAAGAGAGAATTGACATACAGTAGACATAGTTTAAACTGTTTAACAGCTATTCCTTTGAAGTGGAAATTTTTTGTTCAATTTCTGGGTTGTAATTATTATTGATAATGATTAATGACACTGTTTTATTAAGTTTTAAGTTAAGTTATAAGTTGTATACGTCTATGCACGGAATGTGTACAAAGTAGAAAAAAAACCAGAAATCTTACTCTTGTTTTAAAATGAAAAGATTTCATGATACTAAAAAACGAAACGTTTTCAAAATACAAAATATAAACAATTTTGTTTTTGTTTTATATTTACATCCAATTATATGTCCTTTGGATGTAAATAAAGAATATTATTGTTTTTAATTCAGTAATTTGACTTTATAAATATTTACAAACATTGTTTTTTCTTGTTAAGTTAGAAAAAAAAGTTTCATTCATCAGTTTCATAAAGATTTTTTATTAATAAAATATACGGCGGGATAAGGTGCAATTGTTTTAAAAGAAAAAACCATTTATAATTTAACTAATTATATTAATTCTTTTTTACTATCGCCGTCAAATTCTCCTCCCATTTCTACTTAAATGCCTGGATGCAACTTTTCACATTAATCGAGTTTCATTGTCCTTCTAACTTTACAATTACAAAATCATAGGATAGTATGTATTTTGTGCTTAAAATTTTGCATTCAATTTTCAATCCCGCCGATTGAAAAGTTTCGGTACATAAATGATAAACCTAAGTAAGTTGGAGTCAACGTTTCTCACTGTAACAAAGATGTAAGAGGATGTACCGAGTTCTGATTTCGAGGTAGAACAAACTTTACTGACTTCCCATAGTTGTTAACGACGAGTAAATTGTCTCTTCAATTCAGTAAGTTGTAAGAGCATCTTTAGTAATTCATCATTCATTATTTGGCTTAAAATAAATTTTTAAACCCATTTCTGATTTCAAACAGAAGTAGGCTAGAAAATTGTTTAAATTATTCGACTTTTATAATCATAGCTTTCGAGTGTTATGGCTCTCAAGGTAACGATATAAAATTTTCCTTGAGTGAAATGTGAAGTTTTGATGATTATAAAGAGAATTGCCAGCAACGGTCAAATGGCCCGATTCTGGTCCAATGCTGGGCGCCAGATCATGGTAAACAGTTATGGACCAGTATCGAAATATATCACGTTATTTTCAGTCGCTATATTCACTTTTAGCTGCAGTAAAAAAAGTTCATGTTTATATAACCCCCACCGTTTGCTCTTTCTGACCTTATTTCAATGCTCCAAGTACTGAATGTTTTTTTTTTCACCTGAACTTAATTTTTTCATTAAGCTTTTCATCATTTTTATGAAACGTTTTTCCGTCCGGTTTCTGCGTGGCTCGTGATTTGCGAGTTCGGAACTCATACTCCGTTCCATGTATGAATGTTTTTTTTTCACCCCCAAGTTCTTTTATTGATGTCTCTGCGCAGTAATGGAACTCCGGAGTCAAATTTATGATTGTTTGCGTAAGTGTTCATTTACTCTGCTTAAGTTGAAAACGTTGCACGTAATCCTATATGTTAAAACAATTACATTATTCGTGAAAAGAATATTCTAAATTGAAAGACTCTCAATTGCTATTGTATCAATTTATTATTAATTTAAACCTTTTGAGTTATTTTAATGAGAAACCAAAGCTTAAGAAGAAAATCGAAATTCATTTCCGAAGAAAGCTATTTCACCGTTCGTTAAATATTACAGTAACAAGCGTTAAATGAGGAAAAAAAAGTGAATGGAAAAGTAAATTTTAAGAATAACGCGTAACAAATAATTGCCTATAATTTCACATTTTATTTACTTTATCCAAACGTAATAAGCAATAAGCCGTATGAGCTGCTTTAAAGGTGTTTGCAGTGTGTACAACTTTTACACAATCTGATCGATTTCCTACGGAATTCGCAGGATCAGGTAAGGCATTGGAATGAAGAATTTTTCAATCGCCTATAAAGTCAAGGGTTTAAGAGTTAAAGCTTCCCAGAAGCTAATCTTTCAACTAGCGTGTCAAACATGTTGAAATAACAACTACCTTCAATCGGACAGTTGTTATTACAGTTATACAGGACAATCAATCCTACGTGACAAATGTCTTATAAATAGGTGCTATTTACCTCTCTTTAGAGGGGTGAATTTCAACCCCTGTATAAAAAGGAAGCAATATTAAAAAAAATTGCTTACTTCAAACGTTACGCTCGACGCGTCATAAACTTTTAGAATATCCAAACAAAGAAATTAATTACATCTAATTATTTTTACATGCACGCGTATAATTGTTAAAAAAGTAATTTTTAAAAAAGTACAACAAACAAACATTATGTTGTATTATTAATCGTTTCATTTTGAATTAAAACAACCCTAGTAAATTTTTTGAAATCAGGCTGAAATGCGGGGTCTGACCAGGAACCCCGACAAGGCTCTGCATGTCGATTTCAAACGATATAATTTGTACTAGGGGGTAACATTTTTATATTTCCACTTATGGATATGGAAAGGAATAGAAAAATTTATATTTTGCAATAAAATCAGATCCTTTTACAGAGTTCTTTACTTGCCACCGCGTTGCTACGTTTTATCCCTAGAAACTACAAGTACACTTTTCTTTCCCCTCACGATCATCGTTTCTTTCCACTAAATGGGGATTAAAAGCTGGCACACATTTTTTCCACGTTTTATGAAAAAATACTTCGTTTGAGCATTTTTTTCTTTGCCACGGGTGGCACTCGCCAAGACATGAGGTCGCTTTTCTTATTTCACACCCCCCCTTCCCCCTCCCACCGAAGAAACGCCCACTTTTTTTTCTTGCCGAGTTGTACGTGTGCGAAATAGCTGCACGTTGCGCTTATACGCGCTTCGCATCTTGGCGCACGTACCATCCACCCTATTTCGTTTCGGCAAAAACTATTTCACTCTGGCCGCATGTATTATTACATCATTTACACCTTGGAGCTTGTTTACGAGCTCGAAATTTTCGGAGGTTCCGTTACATTTTACTCGGCGGCCACGGCCCCGGTAATCATTACGTATAGATTAGTTGTAAACATTAGAATTTTTTTGTAACTTTTGACTTTACCCCGAAATAAAAGGGTTTGCTTTTATGTCCAACGAGAGCCAGGTTTTACGTAATGTAAAATTGGCCTAATTTTAAAAAGAAACAGAGACGGCCCGAGGACAAAGTTATACCTAAAATATTAATGTATTCAGAAACAAGTTAAACTTTGAAACGTATCAAAACTTTATGTACATTAATATTATATGAAATTCAATTTAATGAAACGTAATTACATTATTTAATTAAATTAAACAACATTTATTTTTCCATATAATATGGAACTGAAGAACGAAACGGTTTTAAATTTGAACGCAAAAAAGCAATGTTTGTAAATATTTGGAGGATCAAATTACTGAAATAAAAACAATAATATTGTTTATTTAAATCCAAAGGGCACACGAATGAATGTAAATACAAAATAACAACAAAGTTTTGTTTTATATTTTGCCTTTTGAAAACGTTTTATTTTTCGGTGCCATCCAAATACTGCAATTTCACCACAACAAAACAATTTCCACGTTTCAGAACTTTTTATTTCGTCGGAATGCAACGAAAGATGATTAATTTGTTTAATATTTGAATAAAGTTTCGTCGCTTTCAACGTCTTCCTTTTTTCGCGCTCGTGTGACGGCAAAAAAATTTCGCCGCTTCAAAACTGACAGTGAATATCATTCGCAGAAATAACTTTGAACTTTCTTGTTATATTCACTCTTTTAACCGGGGATTTTATTTTACTTTGTTTGTCAACACTTTTTCCCTCCTCTTTGCGACCAGACAACTCGTCATCGAGTGTATCTAAAAGGCATTAAAACGAAACGATAAAAATCTTTCGCGCGCCGATTTCGTCGAATTAACGGGCGGTTCGAAAAAGGCTTTTTGTCGCATTTGTTCGTACGAAAGTGAAACGTCATTAAATTAGTTTTGGAAAATGCACTTTTCCCCAGTCGGACAAATTTTTTTGGAAGAATTGTTGGAACGCTTATACGGCTAGGTTTGCTTTGTCACGCGAAAAAACCCACGACGCAAACAAATCGACGCGAATAAAAATTATGTAACGCGTAATTTCATTGGCCGAACGCTTAGTGAAGTTATTATTTGTGTGTCAACGGGTTATTCAAAAAGTGTCCGTTTGAAATATCCCCGGCGCGTTCCAATACCGTCGCAATTTGTAATGGCCATGTCATGCTATTCACAATCAGTTCCCTCGACATGAATAGACAGCTCGATGCGAGCAATTAAATGGCACGCAAGAGTCCCTCTCTCTCTCTCCCTCTCTAGCCCATGTGTATACGCAAATTCTTCGTACCGCCGAGCGAATGACTTTGTACGACATGTGTTTCCATTAATTCCTCCTAACTGGTTGCCACCAATTCAACGCCAATATCGTTAATAACTGCAACGCGTAAACTACGTTGCGTGTCATTTTTACACGGCGCGTCCGTACTAAAATCCCGGCTGAAATATTAACGATGAAATCATGGAATTAAAAATGAAGCGTACACCTCGTGCGCAAATAACCGGGGGGGGGGGGGAATT
>JABFPN010003349.1:0-18452 GCA_022817305.1 Leptoteleia sp. ZL-2020
TTCAAAAAACGACTCCGGTTCTCACTTATAAAATACTTCCTCTGTCGTTTTCATTATTATACTAATGCGAGTGACAGAGAAAGTATTGCGTGAGAGAGAACCGGAGTAGTTTTTTGAACACTTTGTTTGTTACCAACTTCAAGTGCGAGCCCCGGCCTAAAAATCTCCACACTGGTAGAAATACGGCTCTAGCACGTAGCCATTAGAAGTTCCAGTTTAGTTCTGATTTTCACCACCTCTTTTTCCCAGCGCTTGCATCGAATATTTCGTCATAATTTTGTACATTTTGTGGTTCTGTTATTAACCTCCTATTTTACCTTCAATGTTCATTGTTCTTGTCGCTTAATTGAAGTACGCGAGATTCTTCTGAGGAATAATTTATAATATTGATATCGTTTTCATTAAATTCCGTAAGTACACGTATATTTCATTTTATATTTAAATAATTAAAATAATATAATGAATCCAATAACAGTTCATTTATGGTGTTCGTGTTTTATTTTTACGAAATTGCATATTTTATCTACAGATAAAAGCGTTTAATTAGATAAATAAATTAATGTTATTTTATCTTTAAACCTTAGAATTAATTTTCATAGATATGTCATTTGAATTCCTTTAACAATAAAAAAAAAATACTTCATTTAATGTAAAACAGAAATTGAAGTAAATTAATTCGTACTAGTTCATTTCAAATAATTCTACGCCACATTATATTTTGTTGTAAAACGCATATTTTTTAACAATTTACTTCTATTTTTTAGTATTTGAAATTATGATAATAATATAAACTTAATTATTTTGCAATTATTAAGATTACCCACACATTATAATCCCAGTGAACGAAAACCAGTTAATAGCATTAGAATAATTAACATATTTTTGAAATTTGTACATGGAATATATTAATGTTTTTAATTAATTGGTTTTAACCATTAAGGAATACATGAATGTAATAGTTGATATGTTAAGCTTGTTATAAAGCAATTTTATTTAGTTGAAACCATTTAAATTGTCTAATTAAATACTGTAAACGTTAAATTAAATAAATAAAATGGAAATAACACATGTAAAATTTACACCTTAAATGGTAATTAATTATTTTTTGTTTACTAGGTTACTTATTTTTAATTACTTTTATACTTAATTTAATTATCTTGCAACAAAAGATTCAAAATAGATTTATTTTATTTCAGAATTTGTAGGCAGGCACTAATCCTGCAGACAAAAGTTTACAATGGCAAAAGTCAATCCAAGAGTCTTTTTTGACATTGAAGTGGGAGGATTACCAATGGGGCGTATCATTTTGGAACTTTTCGCTGATATCTGTCCAATAACATGCGAGAATTTTCGAGCATTGTGTACAGGCGAAAAGGGTTTAGGAAAAACAACAGGAAAACCATTACACTATAAAGGAATTGTTTTTCATAGAGTAGTTAAAAATTTTATGATTCAAGGTGGTGATTTTTCAGTAGGAAATGGCACAGGTGGTGAGTCAATATATGGTGGTACTTTTGAAGGTAAGTTTTTATTAAATATCATCTTTAACGTTATTCTGTAATTGGAATTCCATGATTTTTAATGTCTGATTTGTATGAAAGTGTCTAAACAATATATGGAAACCTGAATAGATATTGTAATCATGTTAGATTATATAATATAATGTTGCTATTGTTGATAACTTTAAAGTCTTAACAAAATTAAAACATAAGAAATATATTTAAAATTAAAAGATTATAATAATGCTTTAGTTACATGAGAACTAATTAGTAATGCAACTGTAACCTTATACATCTTTCAACATTTATATTACTTTTATTTTTATGTTGTAATTTTGTTAGAAGTTTAAAGTTGTCTATAATAATGATATAATATTATGTAATCTAATATGATTAAATTATCTAATCAACTTCCAATTCAATTAATTTTATTTAATTATTTATTTGTATAATGTCTGTACATTAAATGTGAATATTTATTGCTATAGATTTTGAGAATGACTGTAATAAAGGTTGAACCGTCAATCATTATATAGCTGAGTTATCTATTTATTTTTTGTCTGTTATCCAAAAATTAATGGTCAAAAAGAAATATTTTAAATAAATTATTAACAGACAGTTAAAGTTACTATTTAACATTAAATATTTGTTGCATACATATTTGTTTTTCAGATGAAAATTTCATTCTTCAACATGACAAACCATTCCTATTATCAATGGCAAATCGTGGCAAGGATACAAATGGTTCTCAGTTTTTTATGTGAGTTAAAATAAGTACATGTACAATATGTTTGCATGTAAGATAATTGTACATTTAGGACAAAGTTACACATTTTATTTTTCAGAAAGTTGTTTCTATAAATTATTTTAATGCCTGAAATTGAATCAATTTATATAATTGGTATAAATATTTTAAACATGTTTAAATAAATAGGGATATATGATCTTAGTTGAGATGAAAACACATATTCAATTTAAAATTTAAGTTACTTCAGCTTTTTGTTAACCACATAATTATGGTAAATACTTGTTCTAATGCAAGAAAGAAATAATTTGCATTGTATTTGTTTCACTAAATATGCTTACAATATTTGTAATAGATTTAAGAATAACTATCCTTGAAAAAAATTCAGTGTGGAATCCTATGTGGGAATTTTACGTTGGAAAAAGGAAAGTACAGTGAAGTAAAGTAAAATAAGGTCATGAATATACAGTTATGAACACATATCAACTATGACATCATTTCAAACATTTTAACTAGCAAAGGGTTAAATGTTATAATTATTATGTATAATATTCATTTATTTTTCAAGTATATATGAATTCTCATTGAACCAAATATTTAGTATCAATTCCTTCCTTCAGATTAAGAAATAATCTAACCAGCAGAAATCTACAAATAAAATCGTTTTTGTCAAGTTTAAATATAAGATTAACTGGAAGAATAAATAACACAGCACTTTTTGTGTGTAGTCGTGAGGGAAGGAAGTGTACATCGCAACTACGACACAATCCTCAATGAAAGATGGCTTATTCATCCCCTTAATCATATTTTGTTGTTATAGTACGACTCAACCAGAGCCTCATCTTGACAAGTAAGTATTATATTTAATGAATTAAATAAACATTTATTTGTTAAACTTCAATCGCATTATTAACAATCATAAATTATTTGTAGCGTGCACGTGGTTTTCGGAGAAGTCGTATCTGGGCATGAAATCGTGACACATATCGAAGAACTACCAGTGGATCGCATGTCCCGCCCACTTCAAGATGCAAGAGTTGTAAACTGTGGTGAACTTGTTTTAAAAATGAAAAGCAAAGGTATAGAAAAACCACGGGAACAATTACTGAAACATTTTAGCTGACGTAAAATGAACATATATAAAACTTCATTATACATATTTGTTAACTAATCTCTATTACATTTAATAATAATGCAACTGTCTATAGACTGATCACTGACATTTTCATATAATTCTTTCAGAAGTGTACGCATTTACGATTATTTGTCAATGTTGCAGTTAAAACCCTGAACAAAGAATTTGTTTTTAATTAATATTTTATTTCTTCTTTAGGTAAAAAGAAAGAAAAACGCGAAGAATCTTCATCGCAATCTGATTCTGAATATGAGAAAGCTAAGAAAAAGAAGAAAAATAAAAAAAGGTATAACACTATAATTTTAATTACAGTGTATTTATTTTAAAATATAGTTAGAAATTGTAATTTTAATTTACATTAAATTAAATGTTGTGCAGTAAAAAACGTAGCAAGTCTGAAGAAGGTGAAATTCAAGATTCTCATGAGGAACCAGAAGAGGAAGAAGGCGTACCTCATCCTCTAGTTTCTGTTACAAAAATAGATCCTGATGAAATTCCAGAAGTTCCAGCAAATAAATTTTTATATCGAGCAGGCTCAGCTAACGCTAATCAAAAAGAGTACAGACTAAACTATGGACGAGAACGTATGCGAAATAACCGAAAGAGTGGTCGAATTTTCAAAGGAAGGGGCATTTTTGTAAGTTTATTTTGTGATACAGCAGACTAAATTATTTATGTATTAATATATTATTTGATTAATGTTTCGACCTTTATTGTGGTCATTATCAAAATTTCTAATTGGGTTGTTCAGATACACTCGTAACTATTGTCGCATGATAATTTGTTAATTTTTACTAGTCATTGCGTGGTTCTGATAGGATGTAATAACTGGTTGTATCAAAGTGTACATATTTAAATACATTCATGAATTCTTTTAAAAATTAATATTGTATTAAATTACTGATTAAGCCAGATGTTTATATTATCATATACAATATTTTTGAATTGTATTTAAATTTTCGATTCTTTTAAAAAATAATGTTTTTGTTTTTTTCTTTTTGGTTATTCTTTGTTTAATGCGGCTAAAATGTGTGGGGGTACCTATTATTGACAAATCAAATTATTAACAGACGTTAAATTTATACCCATAAATAATATAAATTGAAATTTTAGAGATATCGAACCCCATCACGCAGTCGTTCAAGAAGTACAACTCCACCACATTGGAAACAAGCGCAAAATAGAACAATAAAACTTCACGAGTTTCAGGTAAGTTGCTTTTGTAATAAAAATATTGTAATTATACATTTCACTGAGGGTATGTAATTCAAATAATTGCATGACATACACAACAAAATCTATCTTAAAAAACTCATGACATGCCTGAAGTTGCAATGCGTTACCGCTTTATTAGTCAATCAAATTGTCAAGTAAAAGAGAAAGTGAAAATCGATAGAATTATAAGAAGGGTTAACAAGTATTTCTTTTCATATTTTCATTTACTAATCTAATTAAGCATATATTAATCATATAATAATTTAAACAAGCTTTTATAATTTAAACAAACTTTTGAAATAACATTTTCTTTCAGCAAATTGAAAAAGAAAAAATGAAACGCGAGGAAGATTCAGTGAAAAAGGAATCATTCAGGAAACGGAAGTTTGAAGAATATCCTGACAGAGAAAATGGCGAGAAAGCCGAGCAAAATAAAATGCAATCATTATCACCAAGATTTCAAAAATCTGCCAGTCCCATAAATAATGAAAATAATCATAATAATGAAAGGAAAAATGAACCTTCATTAAATCGAGATCAAATGAAAAGAAGTAATAAAAATTTTGGCTTTGGAAATAATTATATGCCACACAAAGGCAATCAAGATTTCAGAAACCGAAACATTCGACGTGATATGCGGTGGGATAACAATCGACCCTATCGAGGAAGATTCCAACGCCGTGATTCACGTGAACGCGGACGCAGATTTATAAATCGATCAAGATCTAGAGATCGTTGGAGGTCTAGAGATCATAGTAAGAGAAGCAGTCCAGATAGAAGAAGAAGGTAATCTTTTTATTAAAATAAATATGAATTATGTTCCAGTTGTTTAAATTTTGAAAACAAAATATTGACTGATTTTGATTTTATTTTAACAGAAATTCGCCATCAAAAAGAGATACGCATCGAAGTCGAAGATCTAGCAGAGATAAGCGAAATGACCGCAAATCTGAAAATCGTCATGATTCTGACAAAGAAAAGCGAGACGCATCTTACTCACAAGCCAAATTCAAACGTAGATCGCGAAGTTCAAGTGTGAGCAGTAAACATTCTAAAGAATAATTGATTAACATTTATATAGTTTAATGAAATATTTTTCACTTCTTTTAGAATTATGATTTTTCATATACTTCAATCATGCGTGCATAAATATGAAATTATGTATCAATATTTTCAATTTGCACATGGATTGATAGTTTATAAGTAAATTTAAAACTATAGAAGTTAATTTTAGTATGTTTTAGCAAGTATAACAAACATCAGAAAAATATAAAGATTAAAAATAAGATTAACTGCTGCATGAAATCAAAATCATTTATGAAATTAATTGTTATATAAATAATTTCTACAGTTTTAAAAGTACTTACCTTATCTAAATCTTAAATTCACTTGAATGAAATTAATCATTACATATTTTTTTCTATATGTACGCTACATGTTAACAAATTCAATGCAGTTTGTTTATATACTTCTTGTATTTACTGTCTTTAGTGGAAAGTCAAATAAATCATTCGTTTGTTAATATTCGTTTTTTTATTATAATATTTAAAAATGAGGGGTATATATGCAACTTAGACATCAATTTGTGCGCCGATCAATTATAGAAGTTGAAATTTTTATGGAGAAATTTATCAAGTTCAAATATTTATATCAAAAATAAGATTCGTCGATGAATAATTTTTAAAACAACGTACATTTTTTTAGAATGGATCGAAACACCATTGACTACATTATATTTTCTTGTACTAGCATTCTTTTATTTATTTATTTATTTAAAATTAAATTAAACACAATATTTCCAAATTATTTTTTACATAATTAAATAATCACCTTTTGAGCAATAAGATTGAATTTAATTGTTCAAAAAAGCAGCAACTTGATGAAAAATGTTATCCCAATATCACTTTCAAATCGCCTACATTCTTATTAATACATAAAGTAAAATACAAAAATATATTTATATTAAAATTTAATACTATATACTTAGTATTAAATTTTATTTAATTAATTAAAATTATACTATATACAATTTAACGTTAAAACATATGCAAATATCACTAATTACATGAATTAATTTGATTCCTATTAGTTGCAAGCAATGTGTTACACAAGTGGTTAGAATACAATTTTTCTTCAAGTGATATAAAATTTGCATACAAAGTGATTTTTAGTTTGGAAATTAACAGGTACTTATGAACTTAATTAAAATAATGATAATATTATTTCCTATAATGAATACATAATCATGTGGGAAGTGTGTTACATATTTTTTTATCTTACGTATATTTTTGTCGTTGCCTTGGTAAATCAAAATCTATCATTTTTTCAAATGTTTTGTTTTCATTCTTGAAAAGTAAAGCTCAACGTGAAGTTGCGGTCGAGATAGATAAAATGTGCGCGCATTCGCGCCAAATATAAATGTTAAGAGAAAATGAATTACTCGTGTGAACGGATTTTTAAACAAAAAATTGTAATAAATCAAATAATTTATTGTGCTTATGAATAAAACTTTTTAAATGCAGTGTGCCCGTAGGGTACGCAACATTTATTCTAGTTAATATAAAATCGTTCACTTTCATCTCGACATGATTATACAACATTTTGAAATTTAATATAATATATTTAGGGTAATACATTTTATAAATCAAACTCATTCAAAAACAAATAAAACATCATTAATTTACAATATAATATCATGTAATTATGAAGGTCTTCTCACTATTTGGCACACACTTTGCTCGTACAAATAACGTCTTTCAACTACAAAATTTGTAAAAACTAACGCTAACTACAAAAGTGAATATTTCCTAAATATCACTGTGTGAGAATTTACATAACTAACAAGGTTTATGTAGATTTGCAATTGAAATCTAAGTTCGTTTTTGTTAGATGTAAAGTCAAAATACTAATTATGATGTAACGAATTTAAAATCGACACTCTACTTTTTTATGTTTCTGTTTCTTTAAACGTCCTGGATTGAAGTAATGTCAATAGGAGACGGAAGCTATGATTCTTTTAATTGTATTTTATTATAAGACAATTAAAATTATATATTTATATTTTAATTTTATTTTTATTAGCATATTTATTTGCATTTTTATTTGTATTGTGTATTTAAAAAGTAAACCTAAATCCCCAGCCCATAGCTTTAATAACCGAAAAAAAATTAAAATACAATTAAAAGAATATATAGCTTTCATCTGCTATTGAGACTACTTCAATCCAAAACGTTTAAAGAAACATCAATTCTAATGTTATACCTTACGGACAGGTAAATCTTTTTCAATACTAAATGGAAGCTACAATACATTACTTATTATAACTAGTTTGTAATCGCCAAGTATAATATTATTTAACTAAGAGTTCAGAGATTATTCTCATAATTTTTAAAAATACATACTTTATTGTAATTTCATTACAATGCTAAAAAATCAATAAAATATAGTAAAATTTACAAAGCGAATTAATTTGGACGTTTATGTCACAGTTTAGATGCTTTTATGTTTCGTTATTATACTTCATTATTTACAAAGTGACGAGCCATTTCGTCATAAATTTATTTATTATATAAAACTCCGTTACAAAAATTTAGCTGCAAAACATAATTATAAAAATTGTACTTATTTCATTTTTTTATATTGTGACAGATATTTTGTTTACTAGTGCACAAAATTTTACTTTTTCGGTATTCGTAGACAAAGTACACTTGTCTTAAAATTTAACTTGTGCTTAAAATTAATACTTTGTGTACGGACGCATAGTGGAAAGTATGAAAACTGTATGTCAAACTAAGCTTCATTACTTGTATTAAAAGGGTGAAACGATATTAAAAGTCGTCTATCCGTATTACCTTAATTTAAAACAAACAATAGTGAAAATTGAATTAGTATTAGATAATCCAGTTAGAATATTTCTTTCCTAATAAAATCATTATTGTAAAATTTATTTATAATACGCTTGAATTTATTTATTAAAGTAAAAGAAAATATTTATAAAATAAATAGTATTTTACATTTTTATAATTATTTAAATGTTAACAAAATATATTAGTTTTAATAATTAATCAAATTAATGATTTGCAGCCAAATTTTTTGACAAAACTTTTTCCAGAGAATTATTCACATTATATTCTTATATTATAAAAGATATTACAGTTGTAATAAAATCAAAATTTAAAATTCTTCACACAATGTAATAAAAAACGAATACTGATAAATTAAAAGTGACAGATACGAATCCAACAACTAAATTACTGAAACTATAATACTGTTTCATAAAGCAATTTAATTATGAAGTTAAGAAATAAATAATTTGCCCCGGAATTGTACAAATTTTTCCGATACAAAATGCATCGATCATCAGTCTTTAGTGATCTTCACGAGTAAGAGATGAATACAAATGACATTCGGATCTCGTGCGAATAAAGTTTTCAGAAGTATTTGTTTAGAATTTGCTGTCTTTCAATAAGAGTCGAATATTTTTTTACTTACTCTAAGCAAGATCCGAATATATAAATGTTAATCTTCTTGACAATAATTATTAATATATTCTTGAAAATGAACCAATGTAACTTATTAAGGTATGTTGTATATATTCTTTGAGTAGAATAACTTATATTCTAAACTATATATTATATCTCACTTTCAATATTATTTTAAATGTTCAATTTTTAATTGAACATTGTAAATTTTGATTATAGCAAATACTAGATACGCAATTTTGTTATATAATACCATTAAATTGGTTATTCTTAAAATTATTATAATTATTTAAAAGAATCTTATTTTCAAAATTTACCATTCCATCTTAATATAAATACTTCAATTAAAACTGTAAAAAGTACTTAAACGTTAAAATATGTTATAATCTAAGTTGTGTTTATCCTCCTCGAGAAATCCCAGTGAACCTGTTGCGGTAGAAATTTAAAAATAGTGATCAAATATCATAATTTTAACCGGTTGTAAAAGATAAAGATTTTGTTATTAGATATATGCTTGTGGGATTATTACAACATATAATTTATCAGTGATAATCGATAAAATTAGTAAACTTTATATCGCGTATTTTTGTTAGTCTATCGGTACTCGTTTACTGGGACTATAAAATAATATAAATGGAATGTTTACATTGTGATTATAACTTTGATGTATAATTAAAAAATTACGGTTTCGTGTACATTCGAATATCATTTTTTAATTATGCATCAAAGTACTGATACTATTCGTATCAAGAAGAGCGCATTGTTGAATTATCATGAAGATTCATGTTTGAAGACATTTGACCCATAGACCTGGAACTGCACTTGAGATTAGCTTGACTACCGTAAAATGATGTAAAAGCTGTGTCAGAGCTGACGCTTAAATCCATTGGTTCCCTCTCACTACCAAGGGTTGATGTTCGTATGTCAAGTGGCCCGCTCACGGCAGACATGCCTGAACTAGTAGCTAATTCTACCTCGCCATCAGGATGGTTCATGTGTCTTAAAATCACATCGCTTTGGTCCACATTAATAAATTTAAACAAATCATAAATTTGCATAAATATTATTTCTAATTAACAAGTTATAATACTTGAATAGTAAACCAGTAGAAGATTAATTTAATTTAATGGATGAAAGTTTGATTATTGTTAGTTGCGTTTTTTTTTTTTTTTGACTTAATGTAGACGACAACAAATTTAAAAGTAGTTAAACTAACAGTCACAAATTGGCAATAATCTTTGTAATTTATATTAGTATTTTTCTTTCAATGTATATAAATTAGATTAATAATTACCTATAATCTGGTACTGGTGGTTGAATATGTTGCCTATGAGAGCTCGTCGACATTGGAGTTTTTTTTATAGCATAAACGAAAATCCCCGTCATTGTTAACAAATAAGACAGGAAATATAATGTGTGAAACTGGAACAGAGAGTTTCAACTTATATAATGATATACCCATTAATATTAAAATTCACACTAGGAATAAAGATCAGTAGTTTGGCAGTAATTTGAAATGAGAAATAAAAAAAAAACATTAATTAAAAATTATATGAGATTGTTAAAGAATAGTGGTGTATATTATAATAATATAATAATATGTAAGAAAAAGCAAACAAACCTTGTACTGATGAATGAGCATTCCAAATAAAACATTAAAAAAGTCAGATGTAAGCAAAGCAAGCTGAAGTGCAGTAGCTCCGGATTCGAGTAAGACGAATGGTACCAAAGAATAGAAGACAAACTGGATCAAACAATAAACTATCAGGAACATCAACAGTGGTATATTGTTCCAATCAAATTCCATTATCTGAGTTCTCTCCAAAGCGCATCTATACAAAAAGTCATTTGTTTAATTAAAAGATTGCGTATCTTTCTTCTTTAACTTAAATTCTTAAAGGAAACCTCGCGCCATAATATATAATTCCTTTCTTTATTTTCTAAATAACAATATAAAATGGGATTTAAGACAATTAAAAAAGTTATTTTGGAAAACTGTTTTCTTTGAACAGAATGTTATGAAAAGTTAAATTAAGTACAAAAAAAATGGATTTACATTTGTTTAATACTAAGTATTGTTCCGAAAAATCCAATCATTCCCAAGTACTCAATGATGTCAGCCGTTTTTACTACTAGTTCTTGTAAGACTGTGATTATAGAGAAGAGAACTGCTCCCCCTAAGCATAACATGTCTCCAACAAGTTGATTTTTACCTGAAATTAAATGAAGAACAATAATATAACATTTTATTTTTGATTATAAACTCCCCCCTCCTCTTTTAACGACGACTTTAATTTATGACTTACCTTATCTATTAACAATTGATTTCTATTTTCTTGTTCCTTAATATTTAAAATCAATTGCTAATATATTTTGAAAATTATAACTACTTAAATTAGTGTTAAAAACATGGTTAAAATCATAACTGTAAGAATTTAATTCTATTGAAGATCTTTGTAATATTATGATGAAATATCAAGAAATATCATCTTTGCACATTTCCAAGTTCTATTTTAAATGTATATATTGCGACGGCATAACAACCCAGCGCAATAATATTCATTACTTTTTCAAGTATCTGAGAATTGTTTCATTCTTACTCCTGACACGATTGTGATTCATTCTACTGGAAGGTTTTGTTGACTGTTACTTCCTGTCGTTTGTTGTAGAGCGTGTCAGCAATAACAAGCGTTCATCTTGTTTGCGGCGCCTATTTAAAGGTGAACATTTATTTGAGATTTTGCTTTTCTTGATAACATAAAAGGGCACTTCCATGCTCATTCCCAGCATGCAACGATCGATACAGCTGCATGTTTTTCCCGTACAATTACTGCGCCAACTCTTGTTACTGATAAATATTTATTATCAATAATAAAGACTTCGATTTTGTTATATTAACAACAAATGCTTAGGTACACAGAATTATTTAAAAAAAAAAAAAAAATCAATTGCAACTTATATCCCTAATAACACATAATATTTATATAATATTTAAAAATATTTTTAATATATATATATATATATATATATATATATGAAATTAAGTTATAGTTGACCATAACACTTGAGTGATAATGATTATTTCTTCTAAACTTTTGCAATTTTTTAACCACCTTTCTCTCTGTGTTGTTTATAAAATAAACAGCATGAAAGCAGTTTTCATCACATATAAAAGTTGTTTTTGTTCGGATATTTATTTTCTAAAATGCACTTGTCATTTTTCGAAAACGTATTTTTTCTTACTGTAACATTTATAGTAATCGGTGAGGTTTGTTGCATATGTTACGATCAGAGCGAAGAGAATCTACAGCCAGAGCATAGCTATAGTTAGAGACGAGTGTATTTCGAATCCTTTCTTCACATATGTCAACGAATAAGGGGTAACGGCCTTTTCTCATCCCATCTATGATATTAAGACATTATGTCTCGCAAATAGGTCACGAATTGATTGTATAAACATTTACTTCGCAAAACGTTTCAATTTTGTTTATCTATTTATTTTCATTCTAAATATGTGTTATCTGAAATACATTATTCGTGTTGATGGATCAAAAAAATTTGAATGACGTAAACATTCTTGAATGAAGATCAATGCCCCGCAGGAAGTGATCGACTTTGTTACAGATTTATAGCTATCATAAAAAGCTCATAAATTTGTAATATATAATGTAACCGTGTTAAGTACGTTCAGTCAGTAATACTGACTGATTAAATATGCAAAGCAATATAAAATATATATATAATTATATATATAGTTGTAAATAACAATATCATACCAGTTGCTGTAGGATTTTTATTATCTTCAATTCCAGCCCACACGAGGCATCCAACCCCCATCAAACAGACAGAAACTCCAACAATATGCACCATTCTATATCGTACTCCCAAAACGAGACAAGAAAGGGCCAGAGCGACTGGAATAGCTACACAATCTAACAACTGAAATATAAATGTTTAATTTACTCTGTAACTTCCACATTCTAAACTTAATTCGTAACATTACAACACTTTTATGCCTTCTATTTTATTTACAGTACATTTTTGGAAGTTAATATGTAGTTCTTTTATGATATATGTTACATACAAAATTACGCATAAAAATGTGTTAAACATATTGATACCTGAATGCTAGCCAAGCTTGTGAATTGGTGAGCAGATGTTATCAGCGCGTTTGCTTCGACGTCGATCAAGGCGAGAAATAAATATCTCCACCTGCGAACTTTGACAACTGATAGCAAACCATGACCAGAGCCTCGGCATGACATACACATTGTATACACCAGAAACATCATTACATAATGTGGCAAATTTTGTCCTACAGATGAAATGATATTAATATAATTTTATTGTAATTAATTAATATATTTTTAACTAATAATAAACTATTATTATTATTATACCTGTTGGCAGATTAATATGATAGTATATATTAATGTGGTGGTTTAATAACGTCATGAAGCACAATACAAATGACAAAAATTGACCCAAAATAATGGCCCTCCAAACAGCCCTGAAAGATGAAATTTAACAGATCTTTCAAACTGTAATTGTTTTACATTTTTTTCATCTAAATACTACTGACATTATATTAGTCACTCAAAGAAAGAGTACACGAAGAAAAATGTTTAGCTATATATTGTAGCTGTTTTAGGATATGCTTTTAGTGTTTGAACATTTTTTATTACAATATGCTCTATTACATAGTAAGATGTTATACAAATTTGGTAAATTATAATAGACAAAATATATATTTCCATATGAGATGTATATCCTAAATAGCAATAAATTAGGACCAAATATATAATATTTTAAAAATGTTACACAGTTTTAAGATCATATAATAAACAATATAAATAATTTAAAGTATACGAATTTTAAATTAAATACATCTCAGCTTAATATGATTATGAAATGAAAGTAGAAAAATTTATACCGACTCTTCTTCTTTCTCTATCTTTTCTCCCTAAAATGCTTTCTTTGTCAATTTTTTATACAATTTAGTCTAAGCATAAACATAACTTAAAATTATACATATATAAGTTTTTTTCAACCAGTTCTAAATTGTAATATTTCGAAAAAATTTGCCTTTTAAGGTTTATTAATGAAAATAAAATACCATTATTATGTTTACAATCAATTAGTAGAAAATAAACATAATATCATTACTTAAAAATAAGTAGTATCTATTTAAAGATAAATCATTGAACGTAATATGATTGGTTTTATAGTAAATATACAGACGAAGTGATTAATAAAACCCGGCGTAACCCGGCTCAGTATAAATATTAAACAAAAGAAATAAACAATATTACTGCACTTACAGTCTGAAGGAGAGTTCGCAAAATAACAATAAATGAATGAAACATTGCTTAAATTTAACTGCATACCATTGTCCAAGCTCGGATATATAATTTTCGATCTTGTCACAGATTCCATTTCGAGGCTGCATGCCACGATTTCGATTACCGAAACGAACGTCCGCTGACACTCCCATGCCATGGTGCATTTTCACGCAAGCAGGCGCGTTAGAGATTACGAACGCCTGCGCGACACTTTATACCATCTTGCAATCCAGTACAGTCAACCGAATCAATCCAGGATCATTGAAATCACTCCAATTCACACAGAACGGTCCCCAAATTATACTTTTTATTTCATTTGTATGTATTTATTTTAATTTTTGGCTCGTTTAAAATGATTGAACAAATAGTTTAATTTATTAATTTTATATTAATAACAACTGATGTATACTTAGGTTTCTTTTGTATCAGTTCTACTTGACACTGTTTCGGTACAATATTTATTTGCTATGAACATTCAAATGAAAGAAAAGCGAATTTCTTATTAATTTTTAATATTAAAGCTCATTGCACATAATATTATATAAATTATTCAAAATTAATACAATTGCTTTAGTGAATTTAAAATAACAACGTCTAAAAAATATTTAAACAATGCATTTATAATATTAAATTTTTGGGTGATTATTCGTAAGATTACCCCCCCCCCTTCCCCTTACAAGGGGTAAAAGTACACGAAATCGGTGTATTTTTGTGTCCTAATTACGAATATGAAAAAAAAAAATCGGCTCACTCTTGCCGTTCAAAAGTTATGACCAAAAAACGGTAAAAATGGTTTTGAGATGATTGAATTTGAAAAAAAAATATTTTCACAATTTCAAACGGACAATTATAAATTCAACTATAGAAAAAATAGGAAACTTATTACACAGACATTTTTTTCTGAGTATAAATAAATTATTAAACAAATTAAATTAATAGATTCATTTTATTTGCAACTTATTTTATACAAGTTTCTATACATTTAAATTGAAATCTCAAGCGTGCTCTGAGTACATTTTCAATAATAATTTAAAGAATCTCATTAAAGGGTAGAAGGCTATAACCAAGTAAACAATGATATAAACGGAAATCTGTTTAAAAACACTTGAAGGTTATTGCCTTGGTGTAATGATACAGATCTTGAATCGTTAATATTTTGTTATCTTTCATTTCCAGAGTATTAGACCCATTCATCTATATTCATATTTACATACAAAACTAACAACATCAAAATTAGTTTAACATATGTGGTACAATAAAAAACATTATATACAACATAATTTATAATCATTTAATAATATCTATCAAAATATTAAGAAAAATAAATAAATTATGTTGAAATTTGTACTATATGAAACACGAGATTTCAAATTTAAGCAGAAGATGTGAAAAACAAACACTCGAACCTCCTTAGACTTGATTTTTCTCCACGCAATACTAATAATAATTGAGCAGATTTTTTTTTGGAACGCACATTTAATTACCCAAAAATAATATATGTATTATGTCAGAAGGAGAGTTTCTTTTGTTTACATAATATATATAATTATATTATATTATAAAAAAATATTTAAGATAAACAATCATTTTTATTATATTGTTTTTTTTATGCAATTTATCCAAAATTCATAATATGTAAAACCATATTTATCTAACCTTTCGTCTAAATATTAAATTATCAGTACGTCAAATTATACAAACGTCATTTTATCCAATATTTATAATACCTGCTTCATTAATTATAGTTATGGATAATTTAACGTTTAGACGGTAGGCTCATTTTTATGAAAAAGATGCAATAATCTTTAACATAACTTTTTTGTCAGTAAATTTATACTGACAATTGTCAATATAGTAAACAAATGTCTTCATTATTTGTTTTAAAATTTTCCACTTTTGTCTAATATAATAATTTCTGCATATTTTAGCTGCCATTCTTATTAATCTCAATGCATTAATAATTTATAAGTGACATTATTAATGTCAGCCATTAATTTAAATATTTGGAAGTTGTATACACTTTGAGTGTATTTCCAACATCCGGGCCCTGAGTGATTCATCAGGGGAGGTTCGAGTGTGCTTACATTCATTCTATAATTTTACTAGCAGAATCATGACTCCATATTTTCTTTTTCTTTCTTTCCTTTCACACTGTCTTGATACACCTTGGTAGCAACACCAAGTATAGCGAAGCCTGCAAACATTCCTTGGGCATATAATCGAAGTTGCATTAAGAAAGTAGATGTAGAAATAGCTGGACCTCTTGTTTTATATCTATATCCAGCATAAGCACATGATCCTATAACTCCAAAGATTCCTGAACAAACGTGAAAGTAATTAGAATATTAATATCTATATATAACTAAATCCATTACAGAATTTCAAGACATAACTTGTGTCTTTAATATAACGTTACTCTGGTTTAAAGTTAATATGAATTCATACGAATTCATAAAAAAATTACTTATCAAATTCAAATAAATTTACCGAACTGTAAAATTATTATATAATAATTAAATTTATCGACTTACCAATTATTACAAAAGGAGATTCTTTGAATTTTGCTTTAAATTTTTCAGTAAAAGAGGGTTCTTTATATTCAAGATCTTCCTCCATTTTTTATAATAACTTGCTAATCTATAAATATAAAAAATGAAACATTAACAATTAAATATTAGTAAACTATTATTTTTACGTATATTATACATGTTATAAATTTTGGATATTATACATATGAATGTTTGACATAACCTGTCAAATACATTTCATAACAGATACCGTGTTCATATATTCATATATAACTTTTACAATTTATTTTAATTTCATAATACGATCATTATTTATTTCTGAATAACTTCCATCCATTATAATTTTTTAATAAATAATAAATATGGAAAATATTTCCCCTAATTTTGAGGAAATTAAATTTGAAGTGATTTTTTAATATAAAAAGTTACTTACCAACAATTTAATAGCAAGATGCAACGTAAATTGTTAAATGTAAAAAGATTTATATTTTTTCTTTTACTTTCGTGGTTACTAATGCAGTTGATAAAATTTTAAAATAGTGCCCTTGACAAAGATCGACCTCGATCATGTGCTAAAAATGATAATAATTTTATTGAATGAAACAAATTAACAGCAATATCATAGTTAAATTTCTTTATTGTTAATATTATTATTATATATTATTCATAACAAAAAATAAAACATTAATGTTATTTTCAAAATTAAGTAATAATATGATAAAAGCTTACAATTTTATATACTGGTTGTATAACTTGACATTACTTTTCTCGTTTAAAGTTTCAAGTGCAAGGAAAAAGGTGGCGTAAGTTGATGCAATGCATTTTGAACGCATGCGTTTAAAAGGTAGACGGAAATAACTGATTCTATTTAAAATATGATTTTTCAATACACACTTAATAAATCATCCAAATTGTTAAAACGTAACGTCAATTCAGTAGTGTTGATTCAGATGACTAGGTAAACACTTGTGTTTTTCTTTTGCTTTATATAATATAACGTATATAAACAGTAAAATAAAAGTACATATATAGAATTTGCGATAAGATCATAAGAATTATAAGTTAACTTTCACACTGAAATATATAGAAATTGCTAATTGTTATACCGACATATTTCTGCTGAAAATAACAGTAAAATGTAGAATTAAATGTATATCATGTTATTTTCGAGTGTTTAAATTTTCGCGCCAAGAATGTCTAATGTCATGGAGTTAGTGTCTTCCATCTTTCGAATATGAACAGAATTTTCGACACTTTTGCTATTTGAGGCGTTCGTCTGTGATTTATCTACGTAGCGGTATGCCACTTTTTAACCGACATTCATCTGGGGGTCTATTCTTGAATTTACACGTGCGCAGAAACGTTTAAATTTGAACGCGTTTAAGGTGATGCAGTAAGTCTGCTGCCACGGAGTTAGTGTTTTTGTAATTATTATTCTGTAAATGCTGATTTGATGCTTGCAATTGATTCAGCATATTTTTTAGACATGGGAAAATTGTATTCAATT